>PVHY01019820.1:0-26691 GCA_004024945.1 Uropsilus gracilis | reverse complement strand
TCAGTGCAATGCTGGTTCCATGAGGATTAAGAGAACAAATGAACCTAGAATACAAATACCCTGGAAAGGTTGACAAGGGTATTATGAGCTAGTAATGAACCTCATGATAACCTGGGTTGTTACTGTCACCTTTTTGTAGCGAGGAGAGATGCCAGGGTCCAAAGAACCAAGGAGAAAGTAGAACAAGGAAGAGTGGTCTCTGGGGATCCCAGGTGCAGACTTTAGTCAACCTGACATCCTCTTGCTGCCCCTCTGTGGTGTGCCAGGTGAGAAGCCCAAGCTGCAAGGGGAGACCCAGGCAGAAACAGCAAGGACCCTGATGAGGAGTGAGCACAGAGGCCCCCATTCAGGACCAGAACGAGTCATTCAGCCATTTAAATGGTGGCGTCAGGCCTGTGAGCAGAGATCTTGACCAGTCCAGCCCAAGTAGATATCACATGCAGAAGAGACCAGCTCTTGCTGGAGCACCCTGCTGGAATCCTGACTGACCTAGGGAGTCATAAGAAATAATAAAAGGCTTGATGTTCTAAGCACCACACCCCTATCCCCCACCAAAAAAAAAAAAAAAAAAAGAAGAGAAAGAAAAAAACAAACAAAAAAACCTAGGCACTTACTTTTTGGTAAGGTACTTCAGTCGGAATGACTGTGTTCCCACAAAATTTGTACGCTGAAGCCCTTTCCCCCAATAAGATGGGATCTGGATGTGGGTATTGGGGGAGAAGCCTCATGAACAGAATGAATGCCCTTGGGAGAAGAGGCATGAGAGCACTCCTCCCCACCTTCCCTCTCTCCCTCTCCCTCCTCCCAAGGAGGACCCATCAAGTAGACTTCCCTCTGCAAGTCATGAAGGACATCCTCACCGGAAACCAAGTCAGAGGGCAGCCTGATCTGGGACTTCAGCCTCAAGAGCTGTGAGAAAGTAACTATGCTGCTCAAACCCCAAGTTGTGGTTCCGGCCCAGGAGCCTGAGCTGACAGCGCACAGGTAAGCAGACGCCCTGTGGCTTGAACGCAGGGCGTCTCTCTTTGTTTATGGTCTGAGTTCTGATCTTGGCTGTGCACTTTCCAGCCGTGAACCTTTGGAAAGTTACATCTGCCCGTGCCAGCCAGCCATGGCCAGTCTTGAGCCTTTCTTCTCTCATAACCAACATCCAACCCCTCTACCCATCTGGCTGGAAATAGCTAATTAAGTGACCCTTGTGTCCAGGACCCCATAGTTTATTCTTCACACAACATCCAAAATGTGATTTTCAAAGTACAAGGCAGACGCAGTGAGGGCCGGTTCAAGTCTTCCAATGTCTTCTGTCTCACTCAGAATGACATCTGAATCCCTTGTCATACCCTCCAGGTCCTCCAAGCTCTGGCCCAAATGTCCGATGGGGCTCATTGCTCAAAACAACCAAGCGTGGTCCTACCTCAGGGCCTTTGCACTTGCTCTTCCCTCTCTTTGGAACATCCTTCCTCCTGATCTCTGCAGCTACCTTTCTCCTTTCCCCTGGGTCTCAGTACAATGTCACCGTATGAGGAAGGATCGTGCACATAAAGTAGCCCCCTACTTGTCCCTGGTATTCCCCCACCCTCATCTTCTGCCTTCATTTTCTTTATTGCACTCATCCCCTGAACACAGCCTTCATTTCTTTGTGATGAGAATACAGGCCCCAAAAGGCAGGGGTTCCTTTCTGTCTGCTGAACCTAGACCAGTGCTTGGCATCAGAGGCAGTTCAGTAGTACCCGCTGAATGGATACGTGGGTCTCTGTGTCCTCATGTCTAATAATCTGAAACTAATACCTCTCTCATAGGGCTGTGGAAACAACTATATATTGTGAGGGCTTAATACCTGTTAGATGCTACTCTAAGTATTTTGTCTGGCTTCATTTAATTCTCACAACAACCTACGAGGCAGGAACTACCCTCATTTTCTAGAAGAGTAATCTGAGGAACAGAGAGGATAAGTCACTTGTTTAAGGTCACACAGCTGGCAGGTGGTAGAGACAGTCTGAAAACAGGGAGGTTGGCTCCACAGGCTACCCTATAAATTCTCTGTAGGGTAAATGAGCTTTTCAGGGTTTTTGTCCTTCTGCCATTATCCTCTAAGACCAGCACCTGTGGTGTTGCAGCCTCCCTATGATTGCATACACCTGGCCTGGCTGGTGTGCGCATGCGTAAGTGGGCACACTAGGGGGGAGAGGTGATAAAGGGGCTGTATCAGCTTTGCGGAAGAGGAGGAGAGCAGGAGGAGAACCCAGGGAAGGCAAAGAAAACACCAGAGATGAGATAACGTGAGACGAACAGGAGCATGGGGAGTACAAGGAGAATTAGAAACTCAAGTGGCTGTTTCTTTGCTGCCAGGTTTTTCCCCTGTTCATTATCAAAAATTCTATGAAGATAATTCCAAGGGCTCGAACATTCTTTTGCTGCTAGTATTGATGATGAAGAGTCTACCCCAGCCCGGGATGGCTGCAAAACAGGGCTAAAGAGCAACAAGTCACAGGCACCCAGAAATGCTGACTGCCCCAAGTCTTTGGGGAGAGACTGGTGTGATGATGGCTGCCCACATTTGCCAGCAGTTCTTCAGGCTGACTTGGCGGATCAGCACTCTGAGACTCTGCCCAAAAGCCTGCCTCACTGCCATGAGGAAAGTGACAGTCCTCCCAGAAAGTTCTTTGGGGAATACATCTGATCATTGCAGACCTCTGTTTGTAACATTCCATGGCTCCCGACTGCTCTCAGGATAAAGTTAAAGTGCTCACGCAGCTTCTTCCTCTCCCAGCTACACTGCCGCCACTGGCAGCATGGCCAATCGGGCAGCCGATGGTCTGAGCATAGCTGTTCCTGCAGCTTAGCACTCCCCCAAGCACAGAGGGCCTCCTCAAACATTGCTGCTTTGGGGGAGACACGTGACTTTGCTAATACCTACCATGCATGAGTATCTAATAAAGTCAGCGCTTCTCAAAGTGTGACTGGGGACCCTGGGGAAGCTGGAGATTTTTTGGAGGGGGGATGGGGCATGTGTGTGCACGCACGTGCGTGTGTGGTCGAAATTCTTTTCACGGAGAGGGGGTGGGGCAACATGGATAAAGGAGATCAAGAGACACCAATGTCTAGTTATAAACTAAACAAGACGCGGGGATGTGATGCCCAGCTCAGGGACTCAAGTCAACCGCACTGGAGTGCAAATGTGAAAAGGGCCAAGTAAAGATCATAAACAGCCTGTCATAGGGGCATGTTCATGTTGTCACATCTGAAACCACAACGATGTACTTCAATTACCAAAAAAATACCTTCATCGTAATTCTAACACGTTACACTTTTTTTTTTTTTTTAACACTTTTACTCTCGGCAAGCACGCAGTTTTCCCTACGGCTACCTGACAGGTGATCTGCAGCGCATATGGGACGCAGGTGTCTTTAGTTAGTCAGATATGCAAGAAATCTATAAAAATGTTTTTTCTCAAGGCCTCTCTTCTCAGTAATTAAAAAAAATAGTTGTCTCATTAAAATATGGTCTTTACGTTAACATGCAGGGATGATTTTACATTAAGGAGAAAGTACTGTAAAAGCTTTCATTTCTACTATATTCCCCACTGGGACCTATTTATGATCCATGTAAGCAGGCGCTCCTTGGGGGTCTTCAATCCTTTATATAAGCATGGTTCTCAGTCTGCAACATGTGAGAACTCCTGTGAAGCAGCTGGCACCAAGTTGCAAGAACTTTGATGAATATGGAGGTGAAGATGATGTCTTTTTCTCTGCCTAGGTACTGTGTTTGATGAATGTAGGGCGCCATATCCTAGTCAGCATCTTTTCTCTATGCTTACTTGAGGAGTCTCCAGTTGCTACCTGTACCCTCATGTCCTTCCTCCCCTTATTCCCTAGTACCAGAGTCCTCGATTTTTTTCAGCTGTGCATGAAGCTGTCTCGTACAAAGTCCACATCGCTCCTGCTCCCTCACCTCTAGGTGCCATCTTAATGGCACTAAGATACAGCATAACTTTCCTGTGGCAACTATAGAGATATTTCTCTTTACTTCCTCCTCACTTCCAGCCTGTCTGAAACATCTTGCAGCTGTCTGGAACTTGAATTTGATGGCTGGCGCCATAGCCACCATCTTGGACCACGAGACGGTGAGTTGGAAGGGGTTATGTTACCAGATTTGAATTTTACATGGAAAGAAATAAACCTCCCCCCCCCCCACATTTAAGTCAATATTATTTGAAGTTCTTTGCTGTTATTGGCTTACTCCAGTTCTAATTAATACAGAGATTTGGCATCCAGTAGATGAACAACAAATATTTGTTGATGACTGAATGAATGATTAGGTTAGATGACCTTGTGGGGCAGAGGACTCAGCTTTCCACAGGTGTGGCTCAGAGGAAGGCCTGAGGCTGAAGGTGCTAGGATCTGAAGGTTGGTATACAAGGAGGGGTTTATAAAATGATGAAGCTAGCAGAGAGGAAGGAGAGTTGTTCAGTGACTGCTGGGTAGACCACATGGGAGAGATACAGTGTGGAAGGAAGGGCCAAGGTACCGGGTGAGTCTCTATTCTGCCCCTTCCAAACCAGCCAGGCCCTGGAGACAAGGCCAGGACAAAGCTGAAGAGCCTGGACTCTGGGTTCAGATGACTTGGTTTGGAATTCTGATTTCATCTCTTAACCTAGCAACCTGGAACACGTTTCTTTATCCCTCTATGCCTCAGTTTTCTCACTGTTCTCATGGAGCTAATGATAGTCCCTACCTCCTAGGGTTGTTGGGAGGATAAATGAGCTAATGCATGTAAAGCGCTGAGTTCAGTGCCTGCCACATGGTTAGTACTCAATAAGTGTTGCTGCAGTCCCTGTTAGCAATCTGGCAAGTATAAAACATCTTTCAGACAAAATGAATTAAGCCTGATTAAACAGGATGGCAGTGGACCAGAAAGGCAGAATGGAATAGAATTGATTTTTACATGTAGCTATTTAGAATGTAAAAATGTTAAGAGTGTGGAGTTTGAAGGCAAAGAGTGTGTGTCTCCTTCCTGGCTGTGTGGCCTTAGGTAAGTTGTTCTCTCTCTCTGGGCCTCAGTGTTCCTCAGTGTTCTGCATGATAGGGTGTTAACCAAGATATGATATCCTGAACCTCTATGGACTACTAGAAAACGGCTGTGCATAATTTGTCTCGTAGTGCCCCTTTTTGCTGTGACAAAAAGGTAATGTGCAACAGAACACTATGTACTGGGTCATAAAACTGAGAAGGCAGCTTCAAGAACAGCCAAGTCTAGGAGCTCAAACAATGTAGTCAACATCTCTATATTTCTATAGTTCATCTTTCTGCCTCTCTCCTCTCTTCCCCATCTCTCAGCCCAGGTTGTCTCTGCTCCTCCTGAATAAATTTGTCCTCTCCTGCCAAGGACAGCTCTTTCCAGGAGATAACCATGACGATGACAACCTAGCTCTTATATGAGCTAGGCACCACTCTAAAGCACAACACTTTTGGTGCCATTAATACCCCCATTTTACAGATGAGAAAACAGAGGCACAGAGAAGTTAAGTAACATGCCCCACATGACACTAGCTAGGAAGTGTTTCTTTACCTACATCTGGTAGGAAAGATGGCTCTGGCAGCTCTACATCATCACTCTTACAGTTCCAACTTCAACCTCAAGATCCCATACCTGTGGCCCATTTACCGAACTGGCCCTCCTGGAGTTGAATCTTGGAACCAATCAATGAGGAAAACAGCCTATGGGCTCTGATTGGCTGAGTCTGGTCACTTGGCCATGGGAAGTGGGCGGGGCAGCATGACAACCTCAACAGGACCACTGGTGCAGGTAGAGGCAGTTGTCAGATAAAGGGGTTTTAGAAGTATGCCAAAAAATGTCCTTGAACTAAAGCTAGCACAGCGCTAAACCAGAGTCTTTGCAAAGCCCTCTTCTAAGGTGGGAATAAGCAGGACTTGCTTCGAGCCTCCAGGGTGAGGGGCCCCTCGGAAGTACAAAGGGGCCCTCAGGCTCCCGGGTGATTTTTCCCTTCATCTGCTTTTCTTCCCCTGGACTACTCCTTAGATCCCCACCACCACAGGGGACCGCGCCACACTTCCTGCTCCGAATGACGGGCTGGGCTTGAAAACAAAGAGTTGTTTTCCCAGGAAGGTGGCCTGTGGTCGGTTATCACTGCAGGCTGCACGGGGGCCACAGCTGACTGCCCTTTGGAACAAAATCAGCAGAAGCACTGACCTCTGAAGAGGCCCCTCAGCTGTGGGGCAGGTGGCCTTATCGGATCTTCTCCTTTTGAGAAGGCTGGGGCCAGAGGTGAGCTCAAGTACTACAGAGCTGTGGAGCTGTGGAGCCCTAACAAGAGATGTTAGGGCTAAGACCAGAAGGAAGGCTAAACAGGGTTGCAAGGAGGGAAGGAAGCAGACACAGGGGAGGAAAATGGAAGATGGACAGAGAAAAGAGAAAAAGGACTAGTCAGAAGAGAAAGAGCACCTAGCAGTGACAGACCAGGCAGGGAAGGGAGCAGAAAAAGGAGGGGAAAGGAGAAAGTAACTTCTATTCCGAAGCACTTAGCCTGGCCAGGAATTGTATATGAAATGCTCTCCTGTGCAGTAGTGACAATCAATTCCCATTTCTCAGATGAGAAAGCTCAACAGAGCCACAGCAGAGAGGGAGTGTTGAGTCTAAGGTAGTCAGAAAACTACTGGAGGAGAGAGAGAGAAGAAAAAGAAAAAAAGAACTAGGATTGGCTCAGACTTTAGTGATGAGCTTCTCTGCCTCTAAACTCTGACAACCATGATGGACCATGTTAGCAGCCACAGTTAGCAGGTGCGGAAACAGGTACAAAAAGACAAAGCAGGTTGTCCAAGTTGCTAGTCAAAGGTAGAACAGGGATTTAGATACAGTCTGACTTCCCATCTGCTGCTTTGGGCTGTTTGCTATGAGCAACAGGGAAAGGAGACTAAAGAGCAGTAGGGAGAAAGAAGACACAAGGTGTGTATTTGTCTGCATGTACACTTTGAGGGGAGAAATCTGAAAAGGGATGAGACAATTCATAATCATGGGGAGTTGTGCCCAGCACAGCAGTCACTAATCCCTTGAAATGTGATGAAATCCGAATTGAGAAGAACTGAAAATACAAAATACACAAGGAATTTCAAAGTTTTAGACAAAAAGATAACATAGCTTGCTAAATATTTTAAGATTGATTATGTATTAAAACAACTTAGGACATACTTGCATAAATAAAACATAACTAATGTCACTTGCTTCTTTTTGCTTGTTTAACGTGACGACTCGAAAAATATAAATCACCTTGTGGCTTGCTTTCTATTTCTATTGGAGAGCTCGGCTGACATCTTGGTACATATGGATACACATAATTTACACATGGGTACATACATATGTAAAAACTCATGGAGCCTGCAGACTTATAATTAGTAACACTTTACATTATGTAGGTTAGAGCACATTAACAAAAATGGAAAAAAGGACAGCTAGAAGCTGACAGCACGGCAGGTGGGGGGCGGGTCCGGAGGGGGCGGGCCCAGAGGCCGGCGGCCGCGCGTTACCAGGCAACGGGCGCTGCCGGTGACGTCACCGGCCGACGACGGCCATTAATCCCCCTCCAGCGGCGGCGCGCGGGCGGGTCCGGCCGCCTGCCTCCTCCTCCCCGGGGCCCGGATGAGATCACCGCGGCGGGCGACCGGCTGTCCCCGCGCTCCCAACAAATCGACTCCTCAGCGAGCGCCGGCATCTCATGATCTCATGGCCCCGCGGGACGGCGCCGGCCGATGAGGTCACAGCCCCGCGCCCCGGTGGCTGGGGTCTGCGTGCTGCGGGCTCTGCGGAGGTCGGGGGTCCCCGGACGCCCCGCGCGGGTACCGCGCTCAGAGCCCGCGCCTCTTCGGCCTCCGCGGACCAAAGAGGTGGCTGCGAGAGCCAGGCTGCTGTTTCCAGGCTTTGGCACGTGTCCGTCGGCCCTGTGATCCGAAGGTCTCACCCCTCACGCCAGGTGTCCACACGGAGAGACCCTCGGGCAGCCAGAGGCGACTAGTCCGAGGTGGAAAGGAATGGGTAGCCAGGCCTTACAGCCCAGGCGACCGAGGCCCAGAGGACCAAGGGCCCCGCCCCCACGCCAGCCAGCTAGGATCAGGGGGAGCAAGGACTTGAACCCTGATGTCTGAGCTCGGTGACGCTCTTCTAGCTGTACCCCAAACCTCCGCCCTTTGCCTCGCCTCCTCTCTACTCTGATGGGGACGGTGGGTGCCCACGACGTGCTGGGCACTTTATATTGAAAGTCACTGTTGCACACGACAGACCCAGCGATGAGGAGCTCGACGGACTTAGTTGGCAGGATGAAAAGCGGAGGCTCAGAGAGGTGAAATGACCGGCCGCAGGGCTGGGATTTGCTTCCACCCCACCTTCTCCAGAAAATGCAGCCTTCACTGACAGTGGAGAAGATGCCCCGTCTCCCGTCTCCCTGCCCCTGGGCCAGCCATCCGACAGTCAGGGGATCAGTGAGACGTTCTTGGAGGAATCTCCAACTCAGTTACCAGAAACAAGTTCTCCATCACTAACTGCTCACTAGCACAGCTCCTCAGGAGATCTCCAGGGACATACAATGCCAGGGAGGAAGGGAAATGACATTTACGGAGTGGCTGTGCTGAGCCAATCACTGAGTCAGGGCCTCTTCCCAAGGGCAAAGCTGTGAGGGGGTAATTTCTGGCACTGAAGATCAGAAAACTGAATTTAACCAAAGTCAGATGGCAAGGAAGTACAAATTTCAACTCAAATATCATATCCACAAAGCAAGTTGCCCTTCCCATCTCCCTAAATGAATCCTCCATAAGTTGTTTTATTTTCTTCCTACTGCTTATCACAATGTGAAGTTTTAAGCTGGTAGTTTGTCTATTTCATGGTAATCTCCCCAACCAGATGGAAACAAGGAGCCTGTCTATGTCATTCACCACTGTATCTCCACACCTATGTGTTACTCATCATACAACGGACACTTAATATTTTTGGAGTAAATGCAAAGAATCAGTGGCTCAGACTGGTGGGCAGTGTTGATCTTCAAACCCAGATCCCTCTGAGTATGATGTGTGGGCTTATTCCATACTTCCTAGGAAGTTTAAGCTTCTTGGTACATGCACTTAACTCAGTGTAAAGTCTCTTTGGTGCTAACTCACAGCCTATTACTTCTAAATTTGATTCAGTACGACAAGTTTGATGTTCTATGTTCCTAACCAGCAGTGGTAAAAGGAGAGGGCAGGAGGAGACGACTTAGGAAATTAGGTATAGAAGAGATGAATGCTTGTACCTGCTCTGGTCTTTAGTAATAGCTCAGCAAGGAAGGAACCATAAACTACAAAAAAAAAAAAAAAAAAAAGGACAAAAAGACTCCACAGCATTTTGGGAGCAGGGGGGATGGAACCCCGGAGGCACACACAGGGACTTCCTAAGACAATGTTAACATTAGCATTTCATTTAATTAATTTTTTTTTTGAGACCAGGTCTCCCTATTTTTGCCCAGGGAACCGCAGGCTCACGTTGCCTGGGGTACCATCATGGACTCAAGCAATCCCCAGCCTCAGCTTCCCAGGTAGCTGGGATTACAGGTGTGCACCACCACACCCAGCTATTTTTGGGGACTAGGTCTCACTGTGTTGCCCCGGGCAGGACTCGAACCACGATCCCCAGACCCCACTGTGACTCCATAGGCTGCTGCTTACAAGCACGTGCCACCGTGCCCAGCAACATTAGCATTTTAAAGGTGGCTGTATGAGCATTTGCTGTTATTATTACTAACACCTTGCATGTGTTAGCAAAAAAAACAAGCTGCGAGTGGAAAATTTGCTAGCCCACTTTTAAAGCTGATGAATGAAATCAGGGCAAATGAATACCCTCAATTTGTAGAGGGAGGAAACGGAAGCTCCGTTTCAGAGAAGTTTATCATTTTGCCTAAGCACACATAGCTAATAAGTGGCAGAGGTGGTGGGACTTGAATTCCGGCCTATCCAATGTCAGTATGGGCAGTGCTCTCACATGCCACGTCTTGCTTCCCGAGAACTGGACAGTCACTATCAGAGAGTGGAGCTGGTGAAAACACCTGCTGCTTCTCCCATCCACCCCCAGCTTCCTGCAAAGGAAGCCTTCCCCTCTGCTTTTCTGGCTTTCAAGCCCAGCATGGCAGGAGGCCTGAAAACATGCCAAAGGCTGGAATGGGTCTCTGGTGTTGTGGTCCCGGGGGCCAGTTGCTAGAGTCCTTGGGGCCGGGCTGAGGTCCCACTGGGATTGCTAGGTGGCAAGTCTGCCCCTCAACAGCAGCAGTAAGGTGCCCGATTTCATTGGCTGTGGTTCCCTTGATTTAAGAGCCTTGGCCCCATGAACAGGAAGGGCCCAGGTCACGTGTCCCAGCAACATGCACATCAGGAGCTTCCTGACAAACAGGGCCCTGCTCCTTGGGACCCAGGAGAGGCCTAATTATAAGGTGTTGATGATTAAGCCCGAAGTGGCCTGGGACTCTGTTAGCTGCAGAAAGGCGGCCTCTTCCCTCTGTCCCAGTCCCAGGTGGGTGGATGCAATTCTCTGTGTCCATGTCAGCTGCACTCTTAGACACAAACGCTCCGAGCTGCCGGTCTCCATGCCTGTCTGCCTCCTAAAGCACTGGGGGTTAGAGGCAAGGGGAGGGGCAAGGGGAGAGGGAGGCAGAGGGGGGCATCAGATGCCTTCTTTTCTGGCAGTCTAGAGCCCAAAACATGGAAGTAGACAGAACATGAAAATGCAGGTTCTCTTGTTGGAAAATTAAGTTGACCCTAGCAGAGCATGAAATCAAGTGTGGGTGCTCCTGTACAGGTTCTATGCCAGCGATGCTGGCTCTGTCCCCCAAGCATGTTTTCAGCTTTTGCACATGTGCTTTTCCTTGTGCGGAGTATTCTTCCCAGATCACTGCATAGCATACTCTGTTGCTTCTCTGAAGTCTCTGCATGAATGTCACCTTAGTAAGGCCTTCCCCGACTACTCCAAAAGAGCAGCCAAGACCGTATTTCAATATCTTGTTTATACAAGTCCCTTCGAAGCAGAAACTGTGCATTATTCACTGTTATAGCGCTAGGACAGGGCCTGGGGCAGAGCAGGGAGTAAAAACAAAACAAAACAACTTGCTGAATGAATTATGTTCAGTCTGGCTACACATATAGATGCAGAGATTAAGACACTGCCTGAGAGGTGGTGTGCGCCATGACAGGCTTTTGCAATGTGGCCCGACAATATTATCATGATTTACTCCTAAGGAGTGGCAGGGGGAGGGGTGGTATACTTCCTAACTCCTGCTTTCTTCTGCTTGCCTAGTTTTTTCACTTAAGTGATCACTCGTGGCTACCACTTATTGAGCGGCCGTGATAGGGAGGCTTCATTCAGAAGCATAATCTTGTTTAATCCTCGCATGAATAGGATTACTACCCCCATCTTACAGATGTGAACATCTGTAAAAGAAGGCTGACTTACCCAAGATCCATGGCTACTAAGTGGAGCAGCTGAGATGGAGCCTGGTTGTTTCACTTCAAGTTCAGCAGGTCCTTTCAACTGACTGCTCATGGCTGCTTCAGAGAAAACAGGCCTCTGCAACACTATTTTTTTTTTTTGGAGACTAGGTCTGGCTATTTTTGCCCGTGGAACCACAGGCTCTCATTGCCCAGGGTACCACAGACTCAAGCCATCCCCAGCCTCAGCTTCCCAGGTAGCTGGGATTACAGGCGCGTGCCACCACACCCAGCTATTTTTTTACTTAGCTAATCACCTGTAACTTGAGTGCCTACGATTGCCATGCAATGGTATGAGGGATAAAAGTGAAACATAGAAGAGATCAGGTCTCTTCTCACCCAGCGTGAGGTCGGCAGGGGGAGACGAGCCAGCAATCACGTCATCCGACGCACCAAAACAGGAGGTGCTGGGGCCCAGGAGCACACCAGTGAGCTGCCCACCCCCATGTGGGTGCAGAGTTAGGTCCAGGCTTCCCAGGGGAAGGGACTCGTAAACAGAGAACTGCAGGCGATTAGAGGTCAGCCAGATGGGGCTGGGAGGCCAGGGACAATTCTCAGCCAAGGGAACAGCCAAAGAAAAAGCCCAGAGGGGCTGGAATAAGAGTGCCGCTGATGCTGGGGGAACCAGAGAAATGTGACACATCAGGCAAGTGACGGATGGGATGTCAGGCTAGAGAGAGGCAAGGGCCAGGCAGGTGCTCAAGCAGCGTCAAGGGTACCAACCATGTGCTGAAACCCCTAGCCCTGGACATGGAATCTGGCTGCATGGAATCCACTGCCTTGCCCAGTGAGGGGTCACGCCAAGGCCAAGGGGATGCAGCAATCTGGCCATGCCGGCAGGGGGACAGAGACCACGCTTCCTGTCTGACCACCGCCCTCATCTCTGCTGCTGTCACTCAGCCTGTACTTACAGCCAGGGCCTGGCACAGTGCATCAGAGACCCCATGAACAAAGACATAGGAGGGCATCAGGCTCTGTGGGCAGGGGTCTGCTGCCCGGTCCCCTGGTGCATGTCTCCTCCTGTCTTCTCCATCAAACCTTTTGTGATATGACCAATCCTTGTCGCCAGCTGTAAGCATCAGGCTCACCCACCCGCACCGGTTCTTTACTGGTTTTAGCAGTTCACAGACACACTAGACACTAGGCAGGGCAGAGCCAGGGCTGGGTGGAGGAGGGGTGAGGGGCGGTATGGGTGGCAAGTGAGCCCCCCAGCCTTTCAGGAATTGTCACGCTCTTTCTCTGGGCTCTCTCTGGCATTCTCTCATGCTGGCTTTCATGCTCATGCATGCTCTCGGCATCCCTTGCTGCCCTCTCTCCTAGGTCCAGGTGTGTACATGCACACACACACACACAGCAGCTGGAAGGCAGTCACAGGGAGGATGCAGTACCCCAGCTGCGGATGATACAGGCTAAAGGAGGAAAAGCCTGACTCTCTCACCCTAGACCCTTGAAGGCAAGAAGGGATTTTCCCCAGCAGCAGAGATGCCAAAGGCACTGAGAACTCTGTGCTGTGCCTTCCAAACCCATGACCTCATTCACTCCTCACTGGGCTTCTGCAGGCAGGTGGGACTGTCTCGAAGAGCCAGACAGATGAGGCCATGGGAGCTCGGAGCCAGAAACTCACTCACATAGGAGGCACAGCTCGTGGTAGGGCTGGGCCCTCACCCAGGCCTGAGCCTGTGCATACGGTTAACGGGGAATTTAACATTTTCCCCTCCTTTGGCTCACACAAGACATGGATTTAGCATGTCTGTGGCTCAAGGAGAACAGCCAGAGGTTTGCCAGGTGAGTGGGAGATCTGAGTGGGGGATGTGAGGTGAGTGGACTCTCAGTTGCTAAGCAACAAGGTCTGACTATTATGTTCAACCTCCGGCCTGTTCCAGAGGGGCGTGAGGGAGAACTTGCAACATGGGCCTTAACAGATGTTCAAACTACACATCTGGAGTAGCTGACAGCATCATCGCTGTTTATTTTTAGCGCTTCTCAAGCCTCCCCTAAAAGCCTGAGAGATGAACCACGTGATCCTTGTTTTCAAGATGAGGGAATCAAAGCCCAGTGCAGGGAGGTGACTGGCCAGGGCAGGAACTGGGGTTCGCTTGCCTCCAGAGTATAAGCTTTCTGCATCAACACTGGAACCTTCTGGATAAGCTGCAGGTTGAGAAATGTAGTCAGTGGGCTCCCCTGGGCCAGATCTCAGTTCCAACCAACCCCCACCTGCCTTCTAGAGAAGGAGAGCATCCAGGGGGGGAATAGCCGATCAGGGCAGCCCCACCCACAGCCTGGAAGCAAACAAGAGGGTGGCTGCTGCAGAGTAGCAGCCACCCCCCCATCCCCCCGCCGACTCCAGGGGGTGAAGTGGACGCTGGAGGCTACCTCAGGGAGCCCGGCTGCCTCCCTAATCATTTAGCTGGAGAAGAGCAAATTAAGCACCACTTAGCTGGCTAATTAATCCCTGCAGCACCCAGAGTAGGGGTTGTGGCCGCATACCATGATGTGGCTTGGAAAGGTTGGGGACGTGGGTCCCAGGGCCTTCCTGCCTCATCCTGCACGCCAGCACCCACCAGCCATTTACTGTTCATTGAGAGTGACTTTACCCACTCAGTGTCACTGTGCCTAAGCATGAGCGAGGCAGGTGCCAGGCTGTCCTGATGGAGCTGAGTCATGTGCGCATGCGTGTGTGTGGCTCCACCTGCCTCATCCTTGAAGGTCCCTTTGACTTGGTTTTGCACGGCTAACGCCCACCCAGCCTTTTACGCTCAAGTCCAAGGACACCTTCTCTGGGAAGACGTCGCAGTGGCTGGTTAGCTCCCCTTTCTCATTTTCCAAGGGGGTCTGTGGAGACTGCTTTGCTGCCTGTTACCCCCATCAGACTGAGTTCTGAGGCTCTGGGGAGCCCCCGTGTCAAGCACAGGGCCTGGCACCGCATTGCTGTCCAAACAATCTCTGCAAAATGAGCTGATGAGAGGATCAGCGATGTGATGGGGAGCCAGTGCCTTTTGGGCCCGGGTTTCCTCACCAGTGATGACGGAGGTCTTTCTGGGCCTACCAGTCTGCAAACAAGGAGGCAGGGGTGTAGTTCAGGCTCTGAAGCGAGACCTCGGGAATGTCCAAAGTGGTCGCTGGTCATCTTGGTTTGACCCTGTTCAAAGTCACAAGCAGAGGAAAGCCTCCCATGAAGGCTCTCTTTACCTGCAAGGAACTGAAGCTGACATGGAGCTCCCTCAGCTCAAAGGGACTCAGGCCTTGGGACCCCAGGCCACCTTGAAGTTCAAGAGCGCGCGCACACACACACACACACACACACACACACACACGTGCACGCACGCACGCACACACACACACAGAGACCCATTATCTTGTTAAAATGCAGACAGTGCGGGCACCCAGGTGCTAAATGGATAAATGCACCCAGCTCCTGTGTCCCCCATCCCTGGGTGAGGGCAGTGCATGAATCCCGCTTGAGTCAGGTGCCTTCCCAGGAGTCTCAGCTATGCGCAAGGGATTAGGGACACTGGGACCAGGCCAGGGTCCAGCCCCCTTCCTGAGTATCCAGTGATTCCCAGAGACGGGTGGGCCTTGGGGTGGCCACCCTAAAAGGGTGACAGTGGCTGGGGGAGCACCCGGCAGCTCCCTCCACAGCGACCATCTGAGCTGGTGGAAGATGTCATCTTTCAACCTGGGACGTGACTTCCAAAGGCCCAGCGCTGGGGGGCGGGGAGTGGGGGTGGCAGGAGAGTTTAAATAGCAGCTGTGTTCCTAATTTCCCCAGGAGGAGGCCTGGCTGCCCCTCCTCCGCGCTGAGTGTTTGCCATTAAAAACAAACAGTATCATTTGGTTCAATATAAAATGAATTAAAGGAAATTAAACTGCGGGGGCCATGTGGTGAGCCCCGTCCTCCATTGTCTGAAGCCGTTTTTCATCTTCCCCAGTGGGGAACAACAGCTTGGGGGGTGTGGAGCCCAGCAGGACTAGCGAAATAAATACATAGCGCAAAAGGCACCCCCAAGGGTGGCCGCTGGGCCGGAGGCTGGGGTTGGGGAAATCCCAGGTGCCACCAGGGCCCCCGTCCCTACTGTGTCTCTAGGGGGCAGAATGTACTCTTTGAGAGTCTCCCAGGGAATGGTGGGAAGCGCAAAAACAAAATAAGAACAACAAAAAATGATGTGCAGGCCCGAGACTACGCGAGGTAGGTGGGAGATGCTGGACCCGAGGTGGCTGGGAGACGTGGCCACGTGGCACCTGGCTGGGGGAGAATATTCTGGCGGTCTCCTGAGGGGGTAACTGTTGCTACCCTTTGGGCTGGGCTGTGGGGTAAATGAGCTGGTCCGGCTATTTCCTCCATTAGTCTCTACAGCCAGCCCCTGTGGTACTGCGCTCACCCCATGATGGCACACGCCTGGCCCAGTGGGTAGGCGCTGGGAGGAAAGGCTAAAAGGGTGGCGTCACCCCAGGAGGGATACAATGGGGGAGGAGAGAAGAGAGCACTAGAGAACATGAGAGATACAGAGAGAACTAGGCCGGAAAAAGAGTGTGGAGAGTCCTGGGGGCTGGGGGCTGGCCTGCCTCTGAGGTTCCCCAGCTCTGGCACTACCTGGTATGTCTATGTAACTGCCAGAACCCAAAGAATCTACCCAGACTGGCCTGCCCATGCACTACACTAGGTGTCTTGAACAGGATGCCAGCACGATATGGGGTAACTGAGTCAGGGGTGGGCATGGGGAAAGATAGCAGATTTACCACCTGCCTGAGTTCAAATCTCAGTCCTGTAACAGCTGGGTGACCCTGGCAAGTCACTTATCTCTGTCTGAGCCTCTGTTTCATTTTCTGCAAATTGGAATAATAAGACTATCAACCTTGGAGTGTTATTGAGAAGGGTCAGATTCATTCACATCGCTTAAGCACTTAGACAAGTCCTAGGTGCAGCAGCTATGAATTACTAATTACTAGATTATCTGTAATATCTATGAGATATATAGAATTACTATGACATTATCATAGACTCTTTTTTTTTTTTTTTAAGAGATTAGGTCTCACTATGTTGCCCGGGGTACTCCTGAACACACAGAATCAAGCGATCCCCAGCCTCAGTCTCCCAGGTAGCTGGGATTACAGGTGCCTGCCACCGCGCCTGGCTTCATAGACTATTTCTTCTATTACTATTGGTGCTGGTCCTTGGTGAGTGATCTTTTGACATCTGGAAGACCTAACCTCACATCACAGACCGGTGGTGTGGCCCTGTCTCACCCAGCAAGGTGAACACACCTTGCTGAATCTCATCTACAAAAAAAAGCCAGGAGTAATCATCCTGGGAACACTGTTGCTCCCAATATCCAATCTCCACTCCCTCTTCCAAAAGCAGCATCCTGATTTTTGTAGCTCCCTATGCAGCCCCCAGCTCCTCATGCCGTGATTGTGAGTAAGAACTGAAAATGATGAGAGCAACTTCTGGAAAGTCCCTGACAAAGGGAGAGAAAACACTTATGAATGCTGATGCGAAAACCCTAAGCCAAACAACAGCACACAGAATCCAGAAGCCTATCAAAAGGATAATATATCAAGATCAATTGGGGTTAGTTCCAAGAATGCAAGCCTTAATAGGAAATCTAATCATGTAGTGTTTCATGGTAAGAGACCCAAGGAGAAAAATGGTTTTTGACTACATTCAACAACCAGTTTTTATTTAATTTTAAAAATTTCAGTAAGTTGGACAGGGGTGGGGGAGTGGGGGAGGGGAGGAGAGTGGGGAGCAGGGAGGGGGGCAGTACTTCCCTAACACAATAAAACACAAAATATCAACCTCAGTGCCAGAGTTGGGATCCTGTTTGGGGTGGGAGCCGGAGGACTGCGATGGCTAGTTTTACGTCTCAGTTGTAGGCTACTCTCCAGTTAATCAACCACTGATCTTGGTGTTGCTGTGAAGGTACTTTTAAATGTGACTGACATCTACAATCAGTTAATTTAAGGGAAGGAGATTATCCTTAATAATCTGGGTGGGCCTCAGCCAATCAACTGAGAGGCCACAGAGCTCTACAGATGCCAGAATGTTCCCTTTTCTTTACAGGGAAGAACAGAAGGCTCAGGCTTCATCTTCTGCGCTGACACAGACTGGCAGAAACTGCTGGGGTTGTTTTCTATGGTGGCAGTGCTGAAGGGGTGAATCCGGGCAATAATTGATTAGTGATGCCTGACACCTGCACAGGCTGGTCAATGGCTGCTCCTAAGCTGTCTGCCCTCTCGGCTTCCAGCACTTCTCTGGGGATTAGTGGGCACCTGGGCTCCAAACTTCAAGCAGAGCAGAGTAAGAACAAATCCTCGGACTGAGTACAATCATCTGTTGTTGTGGCATAAAACTAAAATCAGCGTGGTAATTTCAAACAGTCATTCTTCAAAACGGACATTTAGCCAAACTCACTTCTGTTGGTTTCCAGCAGAGCTTCCTCCCTTTGGGGTCTCC
Source organism: Uropsilus gracilis (assembly GCA_004024945.1). Lineage (NCBI taxonomy): Eukaryota > Metazoa > Chordata > Mammalia > Eulipotyphla > Talpidae > Uropsilus > Uropsilus gracilis. The sequence continues at coordinate 8,724 of PVHY01019820.1, read as the reverse complement.
TATGTCCCATTAACACATACCCTCTCCCAACCCCTCATCCCACCCCCTTGGACACAGGTTTCCTGAAAAGTGAAACTAGAATTAGGAATGTAAATGATTCAACTTCCAGCAGGGTCAGCACGCTTTTCCCTTAAAGGGCCAGGCAGTAAATAATCTAGCTCTGTGGGTGCTAAAGACCCTGTTGCCACGCCACACCACACCTCTGCCACTCTAGCATGAAAGCGGGCACAGACAATACTTTAATGCACAAACCTGGTGGATGTAGGGAAAATGGAGTTATACAGGCCCTTTTCCGCCTCCCACCAATAGCCTCTACGGCTGCTGCCACAGCCTTGCTCTCGCAGGTTTCACCGCCCACATGTGCTATGGTAATGGTGCACAAAGCACTTGGCAGCACCTCGTATGCACCTGGCTGAGAGGTGTGACACAGGATGGATGCTCACAGAAATAAGGACACCTGGGCCGACACAAGATGATGAGAAGACAGACAGAATGCCAGAGAGAAAGCTTAGAGATCCCAGGGGCTGGGGGTTCAGGGGCTCAACTGATACCCGCCTCCCCACCAGCTGGTCTCCCTGTGTATCTGGTTCCCTGCTTCAGCATGAAAGGCCTGTCAGATCTATCAAGGGCTCCAAGAGCCTTTATCTGTTTGCCCGAATCCACAGTGAACCTGCCTGGCCTGGCCTGGCTGCAGTACAGTTTGGCTCCAACACAACTTGGTTTACCAAAGCAAGCAGTGGGGCCCTGGGTTATAGCTGGACAATCCCTGAAGTAGATTTTTTGGCAGCCCATCTCGCTCCTCTGTGATGGGGTTCCATGCTGCATAAGCTGGGGAAATGTCCCTCAAAGGGACCCAAGATTCTGGATTGAGAAACTTCCCAGTTTTCACTCTGTTAGTGTGCCGATAACTAACACCCTTTTATAAAGAGCCCGTTAGTATTCCCAAAGGCGCCAGGCCCATCGTTAAATAAAGGGGATTTTATTCTATCTGATTTGGGTTAGAGTCTAACCTTCTTGAGCGCTTTTAAGTATAAATACATGAGCTCTAAAGCTATTTGTTTGAGAATAACAATAATTAACCAGCACTGGACCTGGGTTATTTTAATTAATCCTCACAGCTGGGTTACGACATAAGTCCTGACATTCTCATTTTAATGATGGGGACACCAATTCTCAGTGTGGTACATTAAGGTCCCAAGACAGAAGATGGCAGAGATGGCATCTGAATTTGAGCTTAATTTTGGAGTCCGTGCTATTCCACGGTCTTGCCCAAGAAAAGAGACAATGTCTTGCTTGTTTTTCTCGCTTCCTCCAGAATCTTCTTGGCAATGACAGAGATGGAAGTGTTTTTTAAAGAGCAAAATAAGATAAACACTGGCAAGTTCCTGGTTTTCTGACTGTTCCAGTGAAAGCTGATGATGAAAACAGAATCCACATCTTCGGTGGTAGCTACAGATGTGCTCACCTGCCTGGTGTTCCTGCTCCCTGCACACATGGCCTTTCTGCACAAGTCTGACTGCTAGTATCTCCTCTGTAAAATGGGAATAACAGCAGTGCCTATCTCACAGAACTGTTGCTAGGAAGAAATAAGATGATGCAAACAAAGCATTTTACATGTGGACCAAGAAGAAGAAAGCCTGGGAAATTTGATCTGTTCTTATTTACGCTGTTCCCCACCCTGGATTACTAGCTTAGCAAAGCTAGTAAGCACAGTGACCTTTAGCTTTCCAGGGTCAGGAAGCTGTTCAGCATCCCTGAGCTGGAGAACCACAACATTTATGAGTCAAAGAGCGCTGGGTAATTCACAACAGTTCAAAGTGTCCTTAGAAGAATCCCTTCCTACAGAACCTTTAATCAATTCAAAGAGTTTCCACACACAAAAATTTAACCATTGAAGTAAGTAACATGAATTTTTGTATGTTGCATCCTAGGAGATAGGCAACTGAACCTTCATAAGATCTGCAGAGACTGTGTTTTACACAGCTCCCCAAATTTCCCACCTTTCCCAAAGGACTGTGACCCAGATGAGACGTCACACCTACATTATGTGACAGAACACGATGGAAGGGACTTTGCAGAGGGAATTAAGGCTACTGACCAGTTGACCCTGAGTTCATCAGCAGAGAGCTTAGTCAGGACACATCTAATTTAATCACATGAGCTCTTTAGAAGCAGAAGGGGAAGTGGGACGGATGGGACATGTGGGAAGGATGCCACACGTTTCTGGCTGGAAAATGGAGGTGGTCATAGGAGAGGAGCAGATAGGTGCTGAGAGTGACCTCAGTTCTGCCACCACACAGAACCAAGTCCTGCCAACGCCCGCATAAGACCAAGCAGATTCTTCTCCTGTGCCTCTGGGTGGGGCCCAGTTGGCCTCACACTTCCATTCTGGATCCAGGAAAGCTTCACAGAGGATGCGATCAAGCCCACTTGGCTTCCGGCCCACAGAACCGTGAATAATCAATGCATGTTCTCCACGCTGCTATGGAGACTCTGGTCACCAAGCAGGCAGCAACTGAATCCTAGTCCAGGTAGGCAGCACAGTGTCTCGCTATACAGACGAATGGGACGCAAGAGGAGGTGAAGGAGCACAGCTGGTAAAGGGTTTCTCTAAGAGGGTCTGAACATGGGCAGCCTGGCGTGAGCTACTGTGCTGAGTTTCATGTATGTACTTGCCTGGAACAGCATTTAACATACATGGTTAAGGAAGGAAAGCAAGATGGCTGCTGGGTGTGGAATATCACTGTTTGGCTACCACAGAGATGAGTCGAAGACCGTGTGTGTGTGTGTGTGTGTGTGTGTGTGTGTATGTGTATGTGGGAACACACATATATACTTGTGTGAACACATACATCTATGCGTTCAAGCAAACTATTTTCTCCTAGGAGAGGAAATGGGTGTCTGGGGGCAGGTGGGGAAAGGAGCCTTATTTTTTAAATTAAATAGTATATATATATCACATCATTGTAATCCCTGGGCCAAGGGAGACCTCAATACTTAGTCAAAGAGACACCTGTACTCAGATGTTTACTGCAGCACCATTCATAATTGCAAGGGCATGAAAACAACCCAAGTGTCCCAAAACAGATGAATGGATGAAAAAGATGTGGTCTATATACACAATGGAATATTACACACCAATCGAAAATGACAAATTTGATGAATTTATGATAACATGGAGGTATCTAGAAGAAATCATATGAGCAGAAACAAATCAGAAAGAAAAAGATGGAAACCAAATGGTTTTACTAATATATAGGACGCAGGAAAAACAAACAAAAGGCCAGGAGGAAAAGTCAAAGCAAGCAAACAACCAAAATAAAGAACACAATGGGGGAAGGAGCCTTTTGATCATATACTTCTTCTGGCGTTTTGACATCTGAACCCTGTAACCTATTAAAAAAAGGAAGAATCCTTAATAATTACAGCTAATTTAATTAAAAATTGGGAGACATGTGAATGGAGACAAAACCATTGGCAAAAGAGCACAGAACTACAGGTCAGCAGGCTAGCAGCTGTATCAGCCTGCGAGGGTGATGCTACAAAGCACCATGGACTGGGTGGTTCAAACAACAGAAATCAATCTGGCAGTTGTGGCGGCAAAAGCTGTGGTCAACCCCTTCCCCTAGTTATGGACAACCACTCCAAGGCCTTCCCTCTTGGTGTCTGTGCATCTTCTTACTGGTCCTACTAGTCCTACTGGATTAGGGCCCACCGAGCACCTTCATTTGAACTTATGGCCTCTTGAAAAGCACTAGCTTAATCGCTTATTGGAAAGAACTTTCCTGCAAATAGTGTCCCATTCTGAGTACCTGGAGGGGCAGGGCTTCTATTGGAGGCTGAACGCAGGTACAAGAAAGAATGATGAGAGAGATTGCTTAGCTGCAGTAGCTAAGGGCTGATTTGGAAGTAATGAACCAAATGACAATTTATTAACCAAAGAAAGGGGGCTACATAGAGAAGACAGGGCAAGGTTGGGTGAATTTTAAAGGAAGGCAAACGGTGAGGGTACAATTAAATTGGTTAGCATATTAGTCTTTGTAATGTAATTGGGGGCAGGGGGATTGCTCACAAGTGGTTGCTATCTCTTTAAGGAGGGTTTCCTTAGTTAAACATATCACACTTCAGAGTAAAGATATCACACTTCAGAGGCATTCAGTGCTAGATTTGTCTCTAGTTTGCCAGAGGCAATTAAGGTGAGAAGTTTGCTTTATCTCCTGTCTGGTTTGTGATAGCATTCCACAGTCTTCAACCTATGGATTTACGTGTATGTGTTGGGGGAAGCACACAATTTAGGCCCTAGCGGTAGGGAAATGAACTGAAGGCCACGAAGCAAACACTGGACCCAGGCCTTCCCCACCTTGGCACTCCTGACATTTGGGGCCGGGTCCTTCTGAGGGGGCTGTCCTGCGTCTGCATCCGGGAGGACACACAGCAGCCTCCCTGGTCTCTACCCCCTAAATATTCGTAACACTGCACGATACCACCTCCAGCCAGGACAACCTAAAATGTTTCCAGAAATTGCCATATGCCCCCCCCCTAGCTAGCAACTGCTGCTTCAACTTCTTTGAACCACCAGATGGAGAGATCTGGGCAGCTGTTGGCTCTGGAGGATTTCTGAACCTGTTCACAGCCTGGTTGTGCTTCCAGAGCCACTGCTAGGGCCTAGGGAACCCAGACCTGCCTTGCATCTGCTCAGGAGGGGGGAGACAGAGGGAGAGTTGGACCTTCCGGGTCAAGGAGACCTGGCCAACGGGATACCCCTCTGAGAGCCAACGTGCTGAGTTCAGGGCCCAGAAAACAGGCATTTTTAATGGCACAGTTGCAAGGTCCCCCAGGTCTCATGTCAGAGAACACGACCCTTCTGCCCTCCCCACGCTAACCTGAAGTCTGCAAGCCTGTGGATTCTTGCTGTATTGAAACCTCCTGTCCCACGGTCTGCTTATGCAGGCGGAGCTGGGGGTTGTTAGGAAGACTGTGGACATGGGAAACACTCCCCCCTTCCTATTCGGGTGCAGAAGATAGAAAGCTGGTGAAATGCTGCCTTCCTTGGGGAAAGCAGTCCATTCTGCCTTCCTTGTCTCTGACAGAGCCAGTCCTGGCAAATCTCAGAAGGAATTTATTTGCCATCACCCTTCTGAGAGAATCTGAAGAGGAAAGTGGCCATTTTAGAGAGGAGGAAGCTGAGGGCTCCAAAGAGTAAGGTCACCTTGCTGCAGGCACACAGGAAACAAGCCCAGGAGGGGCAGGATTTGAACCTAGCTTTGCTGAATCAAGGCTGGTGTTTTCTACTCTGAGGTGGTGCCTCTGCTTACGTATGCCCGCTTTTACGTTTCTCCGGCTAGGGAATGGGCAGAAGAAGGGCAATAGCCTGCGACCCATACCATTCCCCAGCCCTCTCCTAAGAATGTTCTAGAAGAGTGCTGTCCAGTGAGACCTGAGACCATGCAAATGATCTACACCTGTGCTGCACAACGTGGTAGCCACAAAACACGTGCCACAGAGCGCCTGAAATGCGGCCAGGGTGAGCGCGAGCCAGGAGCTGAATTTTAAGCTTCATTTTAACGTAAACAGCCTCCTGTGGCGGTCTTGGGCAGCAGGGCCTGAGAATCCTGGGCTCCCCTGAGTGTCTCATTTTCATCAAGTGAAGGAGCAAGTGGACAAGTCAATGACTGCGACTATGAAAGGGCGGTGGAGCACATGGCGTGCAAGTTCCTGGGGCAAGAGATTTGCTTGCTCTTGCCCCAGGAAAGCGATGAATGAAGAGAAAGAGAAAAGCGGCGAACGAAGGAGGGTGAGGTGGCGCCCGGCTCCTTTTTCTCATCTCGGGGTCCAGCATTGTCCCCGTGAGCGGTGAGGCCCTGACACCATCAGTAGGATGGGTGAGAGAAAGAGGTATACTGCAGAGCTGGGTGGTGGCGGGAGGGGTGGGTGGCAGGCCTGGTCTTAACCCCCCACCAGGTCATCAGCTGAGGCTCCTCCCTCAGCCCGGGACACCAGCGCACATTTTCTGAGACAGACAATAATCACAAAGCAATCTCATCCCCTCAGATACTGCTTCAGGTCAGGCGGGAGATGTGTTGGCGGTGTGCTGACGCAGTTGGGATGACCATTTCCCACAGGGTGTTGACAGGCTCTCCGTGGAAGTGACACTGGCGTGAGGCTTGAATGATGGGAAGGAGACAGCACGGCAACAAAGGGGAACACTGACCCGGCCGAGGGTGCAGTGTGTGCCAAGCACTGAGGAGGCAGGTGCTGCGTGTGCTGTGGCGGGAGGGTCAGGGAGGTCGAGGCTGGCAAGGTGGGCAGGAGGGAGACCAGGCAAAGTCAGCACGCTTGGCTGATGTCCGTGATCAGGCTTGGAATGACAAGCAGCCATTCTAGATGTCTGGCCGGCGTCATAGTTTGGGGCTGTGGGTGCAGATCAGGGGTGACTGTAGGGAACTCCACCCCCAAGGGGCTAGGGAATACGGGTCTCCCTGGGGTCCTGGTGCAGGAGATCCCCGACGGAGCCCCCGTGTCAGAAGGCATGTGGGAACGGGTGGCTCACTCAGCCTTGCACGTCAGGGACCACGGGCCCATCAAGTTCACCCGAACACGGAAAGCCCCTGTATGATGATCACAGTATTCGAAATCAACCCAAGCTCTCAGCGGACGGCGTGGAGGGCAGGAAGGAGCATCTGTGCCGTGAGCCATTAGGGGTCCTTGACAGATGTGCACTCCCCCCACAGACCCCCCCAGCTGCAAATGAAGACCCGTCCTTTTCTTCTCCGCAGACAAGGATTGATGAGGATTTGGGAGAGCACTCAGACAGGCAAGGAAAGGCTGTGAACCTTTTCCAAGCCCGCAATTTATCTTGAGGAGACTATTCACATCACTATCCACAGCCTGGATTAGGCTCTGACCTGGCACATTAATCTCGCTGAATAAAATAATAATAATCAGAAAAAGGCAGCTGGACAGTTGCCAGTAAGGCATTAATAACTGTCGCCCACACCTCAGTGGTGCAGGAAGGGAAGCTGGGTCCCACCCCCACGCTCTTCCCCCCAGCGGCGCCTGTATGAAGGAGGTGAGGTGGCTATGCCCTGAACCTGGGGGAATTTTATGTCTATGGAGCATGGGGACTCCACTCCTCAATCGACTAAGGAATTTCCCAAACCCATGCCAGGAACTGTTGTGGGAGTGAGAAGGTTCTAGTAACTTGGAGTGGCCTTGGGCGACTTCCTTAATGTCTTCTTGCGTTTGTGTCTACCCCTGGAAAACAGGGGTAAAAATAGCATAGCACCTGTCACAATAGAAAATAGTATAACCCCTGTTGACAGTGGTTTGGTGGCTCTAAAAGAGTTTATAAATATAGAGTTACCATAGGACTCAGCAATTCTAAGGCATTTGCTATAAAAAACTGTGTAAAAACAGGTACTTGTACCTAAGTGCTCCAAGTAGTCTTAAGAGTAATAAAAAGTGGAAATCCAAAAATCCATTGTTGGGTGGATGGAGAACCAACGGTCCAGCCACACAGTGGAGTATTATTCAGTTGTGAAAAAGGAACTGATGGCTGACTCATGCTACAAGATGAATGAACCTTGAAAACATGAGGCCATGTGTAAAAAGCCTGACACAAAAGTTTCCACAATTTTGACTGATTTATAATTGTGTGTCTAGAGCAGGGAAATCCACAGAAAAAGCAGACAGACTTGTGGTTGCTAGAGCCTGGGTGGGGGTTAAAGGGTGATGGTGAAGAGCTGCAGGGTTACCTTTTAGAATGACAAGAAATGTCTTGGGACTAGATAGAGGGGGTGATTATACATCATTGTGGTTCTACTCAATGCCACTAAATTCTATACTTTAGAATGATGAATGGTTAATTTTGTTATATGATTTTGCCTGTGAAGTTGAGAAAACACAACAACAGCATCCACATTAGAGGACAGATGCCCGGAGGAAATGAGGTAGAGCAAGGCTGCCCCACACAAGGGACTGACTCCACATTGACTTTTGGTGCAGCAATCACTATTGTTACCACCAGACTGGAGCAGTTATTTCATTCAGTTTCTGCTCTGTGAAAAGAGGCATCTACCCTTCCAGGATGAAGATGAAATGACACAAGGTTTTCAGCAGATTTGAAACTCCCTGAGTATGGGGACTCTTGTTTACTCTGCTCACTGATGTATCCTAAGCCTAGCACAGTGCCTGGCACATAGCTGGCATTCAGAAAGTCTTTTTTGAACAAAAGGCACTGATTAACACATTGCCTGGCTCTTGATAACTGCTCAGCAATATTCAGCCATGCCTACTATTATTAGTTAGGCTGCCAGATTCCTCTGAGGCTCCCTACACAGTTTTGCTAGCACAGAGAAGTGAGTACTACTTTGCCTTGTGAATTTCTTTGTCTTAATAACAGAAGCGTTTGGACATCTACCAAACAAGATCTGAGGTGAGCTGAGAATGGAATCAGAGTTCTCACTGTTGTTAAAGAGGAAGTAGTGAGAGTTAATGGAGCTGGCTTAACTATCTACACAGCTACCCAACTATCTGTCTGTCCATCCATCTTCCTCAAATATCTATCCTTGTATCCATCTATCCACCCATTCATTTGTCTACCATCTATCCATCTATCCACCATTCTCCCATTCTCCCATTCAATTTACCTGTATACCTATATAACCATCCATCCACCCACCCATCCATCCATCCATCCATCCATCCATCCATCCATCCATCCAT
>PVHY01019819.1:0-26717 GCA_004024945.1 Uropsilus gracilis | reverse complement strand
AAAAGATCAGGATAGTTAACAAATGTTAGTGAAGTGGGAAAGCTCCAGGGTAAAAAAAAAAAAACAAAAAAACAAAAACAAAAAAACCACACACATTAACCAGATATCAGAAGAGAACAATGGGCCAAACAACCAACAACTGAACGTCAACTTAACCAACCAACAATTTGCAGAAAAATGGGAGAAGGAGTGACTGAAGGGGGGATACAGAGGGGGGATATGGAAGGAGGAGGAGGGATCAGTTAATGCACAATTTTGACAAATCAATAAAATGAATTAAAAAAAAAAAACATTGTCTGGAGGTATCACAGTTTATGTGTCCATTTACCTTCCTGAAGGAGAGTAGGTGAATGGATTGTTTTCAAGTAATTTCAGATTTATTTGCTTTACAAGTTTATAATTACCAATCATAAATAAAGCTGTTATAAATATCCATGTGTAGGGCTTTTTTGTGCATGTGTGAAGACAATTTTGAATTTCTTTAGGTAAATGCCATGAGACAAAACTATGGAATCATGTTGTATGTTCAATTTTGCAAGAAAACCAAGCCATCCTTCTAAGTGGCTGTACAATTTTGCATGTCCACCAGCAATAAATGAGAGTGGCTGTTGTCCCACATTGTTACCAGTACTTAGTGGGATCAGTGATCCAGGTCAGTGTTCCATTCTACTAGATGTTTAGACACACTCTGTATTTTCAACAGTAAAGTGAAAGGTGTTAAATATGTGGGTTTATTATTCATGTGGTCTAGAGATTCAGTCATACGGTTCTCACCCAGTATAGAAGTCTTTAGAATGCAAATATTTGTTCTGCTCAGATTTCCTCTAAAACCTGTATTTTCCTAACTATGACAGACTGATTTAAAGCTGTTAAATAAACTTAATGTCTTACTACTAACATTTCTGTTATAATAAAATAGAACTATCTGCAACATACAGGGTAGAAAATATCAGAGTGAATCACAAGCTGCAAGGTGAATTTTTTTTTTTTTTTTGAGACTAGGTCTTGCTATTTTTGCCTGTGGAACCGTAGGCTCTCGTTGTCCAGGGGCCACAGACTCAAGCAATCCCCAGTATCAGCTTCCCAGGTAGCTGGGATTACAGGCATGCGCCACCACGCCCAGATATGTTTTTGGAACTAGGTCTCGCTACCGGCCCCAGGCCCTAGCCCCGGCCACTTCATAGGCTGAAGTTCACAGGCACGAGCCACTGTGCCCCGCGCAAGGTGAATTTTGTTTAGTGAAATAGTTTCATGTGCTGAGTCAAGGTAGAAAATATGCTTTTTAGTGAGTCTAGGAAAAGGTTTGAAAGTCTTCTGCCTACATATTGAAAAAAAGAGTCATGACAGAGTCACATTTTTGTCATTCAGGGAATGTGTTTGGGAAAGGGAACTGACCAAAACAAGTGAAAAGAATGTCTTGAGAAGTTTCTATATGTCAACATTGTGTAAAACACTTCACATGCATTTTCCCATTTGGATTCCTATAATAGTGCTATACATTACATTACTGCCTCTTACAACAGTTTGCCCTATATTTACACTTTGCATAACATACCATAGCATAGAAACCATCATCTAAGATCATTGTGAAATTCTGAATTCTTTGCAGCTTTCCAATATACCATAATGGTTAGGAATGTGTTCATGGAAATGAAAAATAGAGAGCTCATTATTCTTGTCTTTGGGAATAGAAAGGAAAGCAGAAATTGCATTAATCTCATAATTTTGTATAGCCAGTCTTCATGGGGGGAAAGGTCAAGGGATAGAGCAAACTGGGACAATTCCTGTGTGAAGATATTAATCTGAGTACCTGTATCTTGGGTCACTAAAGAGCACATCATTCTGAAAAATAAAGCCCTGGAGTTCCAGGAAGTCTCTTGTAGCTCTCTAATTCTATGCTGATTCTCCCTAGTTTAAAATAGCTCTGGTGCCCTTTTTTTCCTGTTTCCCTTGAAAACATTCCACAGTTGGCTCACATTCTTCTTGCTTTTTTACTCCATTTAAATACCAGTTTTTCTTAGTGTTCATTTTCATAACCTAACAATCCATAATTTCTGAAATCTATTTTTATGAGGCCAATCAAATGAATTTAATTTTCCCCATGCTCTCTTAGGTTGATGCAATCTCCTATCCAGATCTTGTTTCCCCTCTCTGCTTACTCAGTTGTTTCTGTTCTAAGCATGAACTTGCCCAAGACTAAAACCATGCTGTTGAGCTTCACAATGTGATATTCCTAATGGTGCCTGGATTTGTTGACCAGGAGCAGCATAAAATTAAGTGTCTTCAGAAAATCAGCTTCATAAATCTAAGATATATTTCTTTCATGATATTGGGCTGGTCATTTTGTACATGGTGATAACTGGACCTTTGTGTCCCATCCAAACTTAAAATTTTATGATTTTATAATTATATGTATAGTGTTCCCAATGTGGACTTAACCTTGGAAGTTTTTTAAAAAACATAGTCATTAAATGTGAATGTGTTCTCCAAATATCATTATCAGCACTTCAAGTGTCATTTTGGGGATGCCTAATAGTAATAGTTTACAATATTTTCTTCCTAATTATGTTACCTTTATATTTCTCTACTTAAGGATTTACTTTTCACTTTGTAGACTATACATTTGCAAGACTTCCCTTTTGTTTTAAATCTTTTAATTTCCCAAGTGAATACTGGAAGAGAATAGTGTAGTCTTGAAATTGGCAATTAACAATATTATCACGGATAGCAGATATACCATCAATGTTTTGCTAGTACTTCTTTTGCTATCTCCATCAGAGAAAGAGAAAGACCATAGTGCTGAAAATTCTTGTGTTTCTTCTGGCCCCTAGGAAAACCCAAAGTCTACTCTCTAATCAAAAAATAGTTACTTATCCCTACACTATATTTGATGTCTCTAAACATCTGCCTCGCTGTGAAACAATCTTCAGAAGAACTAGAAATAATTCTAGTTCAATCCTCAGTATCTTTGATAAACAATTCTGTATAAGCTTGTATTTTTTAATTTCTATTTTAATATTTGGGGTTATGTTTTTGCCTTTTCATATGTCTACCTTTTTCACTTAATTTTCACCAAACCATCTAAGCCAATATAACCTCTGCCTCCTTTGTCCATCCCCTTCTCCCTCCCTCCTGTTCTCTCTGGTAACCAATATAAACATTTGTTGAGTTAAAGGTTTATTCTCACTATATTTTGCCAGTGTAAGATTTTTGGTTATTTATATTCCACAGATGAACACAACCATCTGATATCTGTCTTTCAATTTTTGACTAATTTAGCTTAACATAATCAATTTGAAGTTCGTCTATTTTGTGCCACATGTCACTATTTTGCTTTTTCACAGTTGTGTAGTACTCTACTGAAAATATATTTCATGATTTCTTTATTCATTTATCTGATGAAGGGCAGTTTGGTTGGTTCCTTGACCTGTCAATATGGTAGTGCTGCTATGTAGATAGCTGTAGATACATCATTTTGTATAAGAATTTTCATTATTTAGACAAATACCTAATAGGTGCATTGCCAGGTAACATTGAATTTCCATTTTTATATTGTTAAGAAATTTCCGTGGCATTTTCCACAGGGGCTGCATCAATCTGCATTTCCATCAGTAGTGGATGAGAGTTCTTTTTTCACCGCAACCTCATTAAGAATTGTTGATTCCATTCTATTCTTATATGGGCCATTCTTACAGGTTTGAGTACCTCAGTGTGATTTTGATTTGTATTTCCTTGTAACAAGCAATGTTGAATAAAATGTGCCTTTTCAGGTAATTTTTTGGAATTTATTTATTTTTGTTGTTTGTATATATCTATATACATATACATAGTGCATCATTGTCTATCCCAATGCTCTCCCATCACCTTGCCACCTGTGCACCATCTTAGTCTTTTATGCCCTCCCCTGTCCCTGTTCTCTCCCTTCTTCCCCTCTCTTGTTCTATGCTTTGATTCTGTCGGCAGTTTTCAATTTTCTTAAGCATTTGTTCATTTTTCCTATATCCCTCAAATAAGAGACCATCCCATATTTCTCTTTTTCTTTCTGGCTTATTTCCGCTAACATGATTCCTTCTAACTCCATTCATGGAAATGACATAAGTTTGTCTTCTTTGATTGATGCATAATATTCCATTGTGTAAATAACCACATCTTTTTCATCCATTCATCAGTTTTGGGGCATTTGGGTATTTTCCATATCTTGGCAATTGTAAACAGTGCTGCAATAAATATGTGTGTACATATGTCTTTTTTTAATTAGTGATTTTTTTTGTCCTTTCTGTAGATTCCCAGTAGTGGGATTGCTAGATCAAATGGTAGTTCCACTTTCAGTTGTTTAAGGGTACTCCACACAGCCTTTCATAGTGGCTAGACCAGTTTGCATTCCCACCAGCAGTGTTTGAGTGTTCCTTTTCCTCCACATCTGTGCCAGCACTTGTTGTTGCCCATTTTTTAAAATATGGGCCATTCTTACTGGTGGAAGGTGGTATCTCAGTGTGGTTTTGATTTGCATTTCCCTGATTATTAGTATCTATGACCATACCACTCTAAATGCACCTGATCTCATCTTTTCAGGTATTTTACTTAATTTTTTTATTGTGACATTTGTTTCTTTAAATTATATGATATATATATATATCTATAATAACATCATAAATTTTGGAGATTAGTCCCATCATATATGTGACATACAAATATTTTTCTCTCATTTTGTAGCTTCATTTTGTAGCTTCTTTTGTTTTTTTGCTGTGGTTTCTTCTCATGAAAAAAGTCCCATTTGTTTATTTTTGGCTTTGTTTCCACTGCAATTTGGAAATATATATTTGTGGTTGATGTGTTATAGTGTGTCCCCTTTTTTCTGTTTCAAGTATACCTGATGATTTTAATTCTTATATAAAGATCTTCTGTATGGCATTAAGTATGAATCTTGTTTCACTTTTTGTACAAGAGGCAATCCATGTTTCTCAACACTATTTACTAATGAACCTATCATTTCTAAATTGCATAATCACAGCTCCACTGTTAAAGAATAATTTTTCATATGTGTGTGTCTATGCCACAATCTGATTTTTCAACTCAAAGTTTTGAGTTTTCAGTTCATGGTTCTGAGTTTGTTTTTGATCCAACACCATAATGCTTTGATTACTGTTGCTGTGTAATATAGTTTGAACTCAGAAGTGTGATATCTCCTTTTGTTTCTTTTCATTTCTCTCAGAGTTGTTATAGCTTCTTGTAGTTTGCTATAAATTTAATAATTGTTCTACTTCTTTGAAAAAATTATTGGTATTTTGATAGACATTGCATGGAACCTGTAAATTAGTTTAGGTAATATGGGCATTTTAATGATATTAATTAATTTTTTCAATTCATAAGTATGGGATATCATTTCATTTCTTTGTGCTTACTTTAAAAAAAATTTTAGCAGAAATTTAAATTTTTTCAGACACCTTCATTAAATTACTCCCAAGAATTTCATTCTTTTAAAACTTTATTGATTACATATATATTTTTTACATAATTGTACACCTTGAGGTTCTCTGAGTACCATGTCACTTATGAATCATCCTCCCAATATCTTTTGCCCATATCTCTGATTTTCCCCTACCTTCCATTGCTACGTTTTCATTCCTTTGTCTGTTTGTTCTTTTTTTCTCCTTTTGTTTGCTTTTCCTATATCCCACATATAAGTGTAACCATCTGGTATTTATCTTTCTCTTTCTGGCTTATTTTAACTAGCATGATTCCTCCTAGCTCCATTCATGTTGCTGTAAATGATATAAGCTTGTATTTTTTGATTGCTGAATAATATTACACCATGTAACTATACAACAGATTTTTGATCCCTTCATCTGTTTTGAGATATTTGGGTTGTTTCCATATCCTGTTTATTGTAATAGTGCTGCCATAAAAATAATAATATAGGTATACAGGTTTTCTTTTGAATTAGTGCTTTGATATCCTATGGGTAGGTTTCTTTAGTGGAATTGCTAGGTTCAATGGTAGTTCCATTTTCAGCGCTTTGAAGGTCCTCCACACAGCTTTCCATAGTGTCTGGACAAGTTTGCATCACCAACAGTATATAGGTATTTGTTTTTTCTCCAAATCCATGCTAACCGCTGTTGTTGCTCAATTTTTCTTTTTTTTGAAACTAGGTCTTGTTCTGTTGCCCAGAGTAGTCCTGATCCTACAGACTCAAGTAATCCCCAGCCTCAGCCTCCAGCCTCCCAGGCAACTGGGATTACAGGCGCCTGCCACAGCACCCAGCTGCTTTTTCGAGACCAGGTCTCGCTTTGTTGCCTGGGGCAGTCTCGAACCTATGCACTCAAGCGATCCCTGGCCTCTTGCCTCCCAGTGCTTGGTGCACAATTTTTGATATGGGCCACTCTTAATGTGTGAGGTGGTATTTCATTGTGGTTTATATTTGCATTTCCCTGATTATAAGTGATGTTGAGAATTTTTTAGTGCCTGTTGGCCATTTGATTTTCTCTTTGGAAAAGTGTCTTCTAGTTCTGCCCATTTTTTTACTGTGCTTTTTGCTTTGTTTTTGTTGAGTCATGTGAGTTCTTTGTGAATCTTTGATGTCAGACTCCTGTGAGTTGAGTGGAGTACAATTTTTTTTTTTCGATTTGGTTGGGTGTCTCTTTCTTTTGTTTATTCTCTCTTGCTATACAGAAGTTTTCAATTTCATATTGCCCCAGCTGTTTATGTTTTTCTTTTATTTTCTTTGTTTGTGTAGATGTTTCCTGAAAGATATTTCTGCAGTATAGGTAATGGAATGCTTTTCCTGTTTTTGTCTATTTATTTTATGTTTTCAGGTCTTATGTACAAATCTTTTATCCATTTTGAGCAGGTTTTTGTAAATGGTGTGAGGGAGTACTCTAGATTCATTCTTTTGTAGCATTAATTCTCTGGTAGCAGTCCAGCATTCCCAGCACATTTATTGAAGAGACAATTCTTGTTCCAATATGTTTTTTGCCCTTTGTCATAGATTAGTTGACCATACATGTATGGCTTTATTTCTGGGTTTTCAATTCTGCTCCATTTCTCTGTATATCAGTTTCTGTTGCACTACCACGTTGTTTTAATTATTATGGCTTTGTAGTATCATTTGAAGTTTGGGAGTGTGATCCCTCCATTCTGTCTCTTTTATTTATTTATTTATTTATTTAATTTTTTATTCATTCTTTAGATTTCTTACAATATCAGCAGATGGTTATTGGAATGCCTTCCCCTCCCACTGATGCTCCCTCTGTTCACTCAGACCCTTCTCTTCTTGTTGTTTGTTGATCTATGTTGTGTCCTTTGGTCTCTTTGTTTTCTGTGACATTCTCTTTTTCTTGGGTGAGGGACTGTGTTCGGGGATATAGCAAGCCATGCTGGTAGGTGTTCAGTCTTTGTGTTGGGCAGTCAGTCAATGCTCATTTGGAGTCTATCCGTGTCTTCCCATTGTTGACTGTCTACTCCAATTCATTCCTTGTGCCATTCAGTATAGAAGTTTCTCATTGTGAACAGGCACCTGCTGAAGGCCTTTGCCACTCATTTCTTCTCCCTAAGGTTGGAGCTTTGCTGTGAGGTTGATGTTCCAGCTCTGTGGCCTTCCTCTCCTGTGGAATGCTCTCTTGGGTGGTGTATCAGCCCTTAGATTTTGGCTCATCCACACTTTGTGGGGTCGTAGGTGTGATTCTGGGTCATCACACCATCTGGGTCATCACCATGATCATTTCTCCAGTCCAGTATGTACTGGTTTGCTCGATATTCCTTCTCTTGTGTCCCTCTCAGGTGTGTGGGCAGAATCCTTATCTGGTTCCTCGCCCATTCTATACATTTATGTGTTTGTATTGTTTTCTTCTCTTTCCTTCTGAGGAAATTAAATGAAGTGTGCGTGAAATAGAGGAAGCACCTTTATCATCCCTCCCCCAACCCTCCCCCACATAGCCCACCCACCCGCTGGCCGCTGGCCACCCCAGTCCCCACCTGAGCTGGTCAGTCGGCCACTCCCTGCCCCCCAGACAAAGGCTGAGAGATGGCTGTGTGCAGAGCAGGGGTGTGGCTACCTGCAGAAGCAAAGAGCAGCAAGTTAGCTGGTCCCCACACTGGGACTCTTATGTGCTCGCCAACCCAGCCTGCCTAAAGTGAGGAGGGCTTTGGCTATTTGAACTTTTTTTTTTATTATTCCATATGAATTTCAGTAGTATTTGTTCTATTTCTTTGAAGAATGTCATTGAAATGTTCATTGCTTTTGATAGGATGGTCATTTTGATAATGTTGATTCTTCCAATCTATGAGCAGAGCGGATGTCTTTCCATGTCTTTTGTAAAATTTATTCCCAGGTATTTAATTTTTGTTTTCACAATTGTAAATGGACTGGATTTCTTAATTTCTTCTTCTTTGGACTGTTTTTTTTTTTTTTTTCATGTGTGTGTTTTGATTTTGTAATAATCTACCTTGCTGAACTGGTCATTTTCATTAGTTTTTCTGTAGAATTTTTGGGATTTTCTATGCAAATTATCATGTCATCTGCAAACAATGATAAATTTCCTTCTTTCCCTATTTGGATTCTGTGTATGTCCTTCTCTTGCCTTATTGTGCAAGCTAGGACTTCCAGTACTATGTTGAAAAGCAGTAGTGAGAGTGGACAGCTATGTCTTGTTACCAATTTCAAAAGGAAGTCTTTCAGTTTTTGCCATTTAGGGTAATATTTGCTTTGGGTTTGTCATATGTTACTTTTATTATATTACGGTCTGTTCCTTCTAGTCCCGTAATTTCGAGGAACTTCAGCATAAATGCACTTTGTTAAATGCTGTCTCAGCATCTATTGTTATGAACATGTGGTTTTTATTTTTCTTTTTATTGCTGTGCTGGATTACATTCATTGATTTTTGGTTGTTGAACCATCCTTGTTTCCCTGGCATAAATCCCACTTGGTCATGGTATATTATCTTTTCAATGCATTATTGGATAGTACTTGCTAGGATTTTGTTGAGAATTTTTTCTTTTGTGTTCATTAGGGAGATTGGCCTATAATTTTCATTCTTTGTGTTATCTTTTTTTTGGTTTTGATACTAGTGTGATGTTGGCTTCATTGAATGTATTTGGTAGTATTACTTCTTTACTTTTTGAAAGTGTTTTTGTCAGATAGGCAACAGTTCTTCTTTGAACGCCTAGCAGAACTCATTTATAAAACCATCTGGTCCAGGACTTTTTCATTTTAAGTGAGGAGGAGGTTGGTTACTGCTTCAATTTTGCTGTTTTTGATTGGTCTGTTTAGACTTTGTTATCCAGTTTTGCATGCTTGCATAATTCTAAAAATCTCATCAAGATTGCTAAACTTGTTTACATATAAATGCTTGTAGTAATCTCCAGTTATCCTCTGGAGTTTTGCTTTTTCTTTTGTATTTTTGCCTCTTTCATTTATGATTCTATTTATTTGAGTTTCCTCCCTTTTCTTCTTTTGAAGCCTAAGATTTTACTTAATTTGTTTACTTTTTCAAAGAACAAAACATTTTATTTCATTGATCTTTTGGATTTTCTTTTTTATTTCTATTTCTTTTAAAGTTTCTACTTGAATAACTATTATTTTCTCCCTGGTACTAGCTTTTGGACTTTTTAATTGTTTTTTATTGTTCCTTCTCTAGTTCTCTCAGTTGTGAGATTAGGTTGCTTGTTAGGGTTTATTTGTTTCTTGATATAGGATTGTATACTTTCTTCCTATTACTGCTTTTGCAGTTTCCCTATGTTCTGGAATATTGTGTGGAATATTGTCATTCAGATCGAAGTATTTTTTCATTTCTTCTTTGATTTCTTCATTAATGCAATAATTTTCCAATAGTGGGGAGTTCAGTCTCCATGAAACAAGAGGTTTCCTGTCCTCCTTTTCATGGTTGATTTCTAGCTTGATACCTTTATGGTCAGAGGAAATCAATGGTATGATTTCAGTCTTCATGAATTTGTTGATGCTAGTTGTATGATTCCATATATGGTCAGTCCTGGAGAATGATCCATGTGCAAGTGAGAAATATGTGTATTGTTTTTTTGGGGGGTGATGTGGGGGGGTGCCGTGTCATATCTATTAGAACCATTTGGCCTAGGTGTTCATTTAGAGGTACTGTGTCCTTGTTTATTTTTGTTTGTTGATCAACCCCTTACATACTACATATGTAGTTTTTCTAATGTCTTTTTTCAGAGATGTTAACAATTTTCAAATCTATTTTGGTGCACCTTCATTTGGTGTATGTATTTTGATAAATGTTACGTCTTCTTGGTGTATTGACCTCTTGATTGCTATATAGTGGCCATCTGTGTCTCCTGTCACATTTTTTAGTTTGAAGTCTATTTTACCTGGTGTAGGTATGACTGTACCTGCCTTCTTTGGGGTTCATTTACCTGTAGGGTTGTTTTCCAACTGTTTAGTTTTAATCTATGTCTATCTTTAGCAATTAGGTATGTTTCCTGGAGACAGCAGAAGGATGGATTCTGTTTTCTCATCCAGTCTGTTACTCTGGGCCTTTTTAATGGTGAGCTTAGCTCATTATCATTTATGATGATTACTGATATGTGAAAGTCTGTGCATGTCATTTTGTTCATCTTTTTGAGGTTCTGTTCATTATCTTGTTAAGTTTTCGCTTGTTCCTCTATGGTTTAAATGTTAAGTATGAGGGTTTTTTTCATCTGAGCACATCCATATTTTTCCCTCATAGATGGAGAGATTGTCAATATATGTAGCCTTGGCTGAAAAAAATTTTTTTTTTGGTCTTGAAGTTTGTTGAATATATAGCTCTATTCTCTTGCTTAAATTGTTTCTTCCAAGAAGTCTGATATGAGCCTAATTAGTTTTTTCTTTATAGGTTATCTCTTTCTTGCCTCTTGCTAGGCAGTCATTATATATTTTTTGTCTTCAACTTTTAGGAGCTTTACTACTATGTGTCTTGCAGTAGTTTCTTTTTCCCATTATGGTAATTTGATGCTCTTCTAGCTTCCTGTATAGTTACTTTATTTCTTGTCTCACATTTGAGTTCTCTTCCGTTATCTCCTTGAATAGTTTCTAAGTTCCTTTGTCTCTCTTCTTTTCCTCCAGGATTCCTATGATTCTTATATTATCTTTCCTCATGTTGTCAGACAGTTCTTGGAGTGTGTTTTCATTCTTTTTCCTTTGCATCTCTCTCCTGTTCTTTTTGGATTCTTTTACATTTGAATCTTTGAAAGCACTGATTTGTTCTCCTACTTCTTCTTTCTTTATAGCTTTTCTTTAGTTCTTCCATTGATTTGCTAGCATCTTCTGAGTCTCTAGTGAACCCAGGCCTGGGCACATGATGTGCAGGATAGACCAGATGGAGGGACTCCAGGCACTCTTTATTATTTGCCCAAAACCTTAAAGAAAAATGACTGCAGGGGCTTGGCTGGCTCCCGGGGTTTGCACACTCTGCAGCCACTGAGTGCCCGCACACTCCGCAGCCACGCCATGATGGCATGGCTGCCATGGTCCGCACACACTGGCTCCACGTGCTTCCTCGAGGTCAGGCGGGGTGGAGCCAAGGTAAGCCTGGGAAGAGGCCGGGCCTGACTGGCGGGTGGACTCTGCGCTGTCCCCAGGGGGCCACGCACATGGCAGCCATGACAATGGCCACTGTGCCCGGGGCGCACCAGTCGGACCCCGCCTATTGGACTAGGTGGGGCGAGGCTGGAGTCGAGCCTGGGAGCATCTGGGCTGGCGCCTGGGGTTCACGCAGATATTTGTGGCCCCTGTGGTCCACACGCACTGGCTCCATACGCTTCCTTGAGGTCAGGCAGGGTGGGGTTGGGGTCAGCCCGGGAAGAGGCCGGGCCTGCCACACCGCACATCTGAGCCCTGTGAAGAAGCAGGGCTCATTGTGCGGGTGGGGGGCGTATGTCTGCCACAGTCTCCTTTGGGCCTGCCTTCAACATGAGAGCCCTAGTCAGGAGTAATATCTTAAGACAATATTCATCCACAGAAACCAAACGAGTGAGATACTGGTGGAAAGTCTCTTAAAATGTGTCACCCAGGAAGGACTCAAGGGGAACAAGGCGAGCACCACATGTACTGAACTGGGAGAACCAACAAAATATGACGCCTACAATGTCACTGAGGAGATGTGAACAAAAACTTGGCACAGAGAAGCTGTCAATAAGGGCACTGCACACCCTCTTTGTTTAGAGGGAAGATACCACTGAAAGCCGGGCATGGTGGCTCGTGCCTGTAATCATCAGCGTACAAAGCAGCTGGGGCTAGGGAATGCAGTCTGAGTCCTGCTCGGAACAACACAGCGAGACCTAGCTCCAAACAGCTGGGTGTGGTGGTACATGTCTGTAATCCCAGCTACCTGGGAAGCTGAGGCAGGGGATTGCTTGAGTCTGTGGTACCACAGGCAACAGTAGCCTGTGGTTCCACAGGCAAAAATAACAAGACCTAGACTTCTAAAAAAAAAAAAAAAGGCTTGTCTAATGGCAGTGGCCCCACAGCAAAGCCCCAAGGGAGGAGACCTACCATCAGCTGATGGATGTCCCTTCGAGGATCTGCTCTTCCAAAATATACGGCAGAGTTATGCCCCCAAAGCCAAAGACCTGAAGCATGACTGAAGGAGCAACAAAATGTGGCACAAACTGCGGAGAAGAGACCCACCAAGACCAAAGGTGCTCCAAAAGCAGTACAGGAATGATAAACAGCATGTTCTACCTACCAAGTCCCGGGAAATTGCACCCTCACCAAGGTTGAGGAAATGGATCAAGAAAAAAAAAGACTAAAGGGCTAAACATGGACAAACAACAAAAAGAAAGGAGGCAAAGTGACCAGGGGAGATGTGGTGTGGGGGCGTATTCCCATGGGGATTAGCAGTTATACAATCATAAATATAGAGTAAAATATGCAAAATTAAAAATTAAAAAAAATTTAAAAAAGAAAAAAGAAAATGACTGCACATGGAAAGCAGGCATGCTGCAAAGTTTATTGTTTGGCAGTGTCTTTTATAGTAACAGGAGTCAAAGGAAAGGTGAAAACCATGACATGTTTTCTCATTACTTTATTATTTATTTGCTTTGTTATTTCTTTGTTATTAATTTTTTCTGCAGGTCTGATTCTCAGGATGATCAAAAAAGATGTTCAAGGACAGGGAAAAGGGACAAGAAAAACAGAGAAGGGAGCAAAGTAGGGAGTGCCTCAAACAAGTAGACTTCCAGCTAACACAGTTGGGGAGGAATTCCCTCAGAAATGGTGTGCCATTTCTAATCCATGAGTGTTCTCAGTGGGGCCAGGTCAGTTCATGCAGGTGTATTCACTGGGTCACCACAAAGTCTCATGCAACATCTGCTGTCTATTTTTTTAAAGTTTCATTTTCATTCCTCAACTCACTGATTCTATTTTGCATATCATTCTTTCCCTCTTCTTCCCCCTTTGTTTTCTCTTAAATATTTCAGTGTTTTCCTTATAGTGTCTCTGAATTATTTTTCAGTCAGGTGAAAATAGGTTTTTGTATCCGTGCTGCTGATTTTAGTAAGCTGAATTTTCCTGTGGTATATTATTCCCCAAAGCATTTGTTTGATCATTTGTAATTTTCTTCCTTCCCATAGTTTGTTTTTGGGTTTGTTCTGACAATGATGCCCTGTTCTACTGATGCTGGTGGACATGATGAGATCTTGCTGGATCATGGAGGTATCTGTCTGGTGCCTGCTGTGACTGGTGTGCAGGGGTAGTGGTGCAGGTCTCTGATACTTTTTCCTCAGCTTCTGTCAACTGGACCCCTGCTGATGGCAGGCAGGCCTACACTAGTCACTCCTATCTGGTTGTTATGGTACTAGAATTGGAGAGTGGTAGTTCCCATTTCTATGTGGGCTTGCAACTGCTAGATGACTGGTGCTGGTGGGCCGGATTTTCAAGTTAATGAGGTAGGTGGGCTTTCCTGAAGCTCCCACCTGGGCACTCTTCTGCTGTAGAGCTATGATTTGCCCCAGGAGCTCATATTTGTCTAACCCCCATTATTTGGAGTGGGGTTCTGTGTGCTAGGCTGCCCTGATAGGTACAAGGTCAGGATCAGTCTGCTGTGAAATGCCTGCTGGCTGCATGGAGTGAACATCTGTATTTTATTGTTAGATCCCTCTAGGTTGTGGCCTTGAGAGTGGGCCACAACCTCAGGTGTGAATGGGTTGTTCTTGCCAAGGTCCATTTCTTTCAAAGTTGTGACTCCAGGAGTGTTAAGAAAATGGAGAAAAGAGACAAAAGAAGGGAAAGGGGGAGGAGAGAAAAGAAAAAATGTAAAGTAAGGAGAGGAAAGGGAAAAGGGGGAGAGAGAAAAAAGAAGAATGTATGGAAATAGATAATAAAGATAGGAGAGAAAAAGAAAAAAAATTTAAAAAGAAACAAAGAAAGAAACAATAAAAAGGGGAATCTAAGGGATGGGTTTTTTCTGTCTTCATGTTGTTATTCTGTGTGTATGTGTGTGTGGGTGGGCTGCACTTCAGCTGAACTTTCTCATTCTCTTGAAAAGTATCCATGTGGGGTAGGAGCTCTCCTGAGCTGGGCAAATTACCCTTCTTAGCTGAGTTTTTGGGGCCTTCCAGGAGGTGGGTGTTGGAGAAGGAATTTCTGCTCCTGGAACTAGCTAGAAGCACCAGCCTGGTTCTCATCTGTGAGTAGCTACAGCTGTGGCATTTGGCTTCAATCCCCTGAGTCCTTCCAGCAACCAAGGTGTCCCCAGTTGGAGTCATCTGGTGTCAAGGTCAGAGGTAATGATAATAATGATGGTGGTGATGGTGGTGGTGATTGCAGCTGTGGTCTCAGCTGACTGTGCAAATAGCCAATATGGTAGCTGAGCTCTGGAGAAGCCACCACTCTCAGAGCAGTATGATGTCTTTTGACATTTGTTTTCCAGTTCTTAGTCTTCCTGGAAATGCTCTGGTGTCCAGTTGTAAGAGTGTGAATTTTTCCAGAATTTTGCATTGGTTCCCCCCACCCCCACCCTCCCACCACTGCCTTTTTAAAGCTGTTTTTAGGAGAGAGATTGCTTTCAGTCTCTCTGTTCTGTCATGTTGTGGGAATGTTGATATTCATTGTTTTTTTCTTGTGATACAGTGTCTGTATATGGAAATATCACTGATTTTTGCTTATTGATTTCAAAATCCTTCTACTTTAGTGTATTTTTTTTATTTCCAGAAGGTTTTAGTTAAGTATTTTGATTTCTCTAAAATAACATGTCATCCATAAACATTATTATAAAGACAGCAAAATGTTTAACCAAAACCTTCTGGAAATAAAAAAAATGAACATCTACAAATAGTGAGAGTCACTTCGTTTCCAGTTTGAATTCCTTTCATATCTTTTTCTTGCTTAATTATTTTGGCTAGCACTTCCAATACTATGCTGAATAACAGTGATGATAGTGGGCATGCTGTCAAGTTCTTTCTTTTTAAGGTATTCAGATTAATGGGAACACTGAGCATAATGTTGAATGTGAGTCTGTCATATGATTTTTATAAATGTTTACGTAAGTCTCGTGTTCCCATTTTTGAGTATTTTTATGATCAATGTTTTTGGATCTTGAAAAATGTTTTTTCAACATCTATTGATATGATTTTATGATTTTTTTACTTTTTTTTTTGTTGTCTCAGGAAATGATATTAACTGGCGTATTTTAAACCAGCCTTGAATCCCTGGGATGAAGCCAACTTGATCATGGTGGATGAGTCTCTTAATAGGTTGTTGTAGCCCATTTGCTAGGATTTTGTTTGAGGGTTTTACATTAAGGTTCATAAGAGATATGGATTCATAATTTTCTCTTTTTTGCACTAGCTATCTTTGGTTTTAGGATCAGGGTAATAGTGTCCTCATAGAATGCACTTGGGAGTTTTTCTCCTTCATTAACTTTTTTTTAAGAGTTTGCATAGAATAGGTATTAGATTTTTAAAGTTCTTTTTGAACTCATTGGAGAAGCCACTGGTCCTGGACTTTCGTGATGGGGCTATTTAAGCTATTTCATCTACTTCAATCTTGGGAAGTTGTATAAGTTTAAAAAATTGTCCATTTCTTCAAAGTTGTCCAGTTTGTTTAAAGAATTCTATAGTAGGTTTTTATGGTTCCATGTATTTCTATTTTACCTTTTGCAACTTTTTTTTTCATTTTCAATTGTATTCATTTGGGTTTTCTCTCTTATTTTCCTCATGAGTTTAGATAAAGGCTCATAAATTTTGTTTGAAATTTTGCTTTAGTTTTTTTTTCTCCTCCCTCCCTCCCTCCCTCCCTCCCTCCCTCCCTTCCTTCCTTCCTTCCTTCCTTCCTTCCTTCCTTCCTTCCTTCCTGTGACTAGGTCTTGCTATTTTGCCCAGGGAACTGCAGGATCACATTGCACCAGGTACTCAAAGGATTTCCAGTCTCAATTTTTTTGAGACTAGGTCTCTCTATGTTACCCTGGGCGGGTCTTAAACCTGTGAACTAAAGCAATTCCTAGTATTGGCCTTACTCCGTAGACTGCGATTAAAGGCATGCGTCACGGTGCCTGGCCCCGCTTTAGTTTCACTGATCTTTTTAACAATTCTTTTGTTTTCTATTTCATTTATTTCTGTCCTAGTCTCTATTATTTCTCTCCTTCAACTAATTTTTGAATGCTTTTTTCCCTTGAGCTGCAGAGTTGTTTTAGAATTTTTCTTGTTACTCGTTTCTTTTTAATATTTTTATAAACTTATCCTGTAGTTCTGCTTTTAGAACATCCTAGAGGGTCTGATAGCTTGTTTCTCCATTTTGCTAGTCTCTAGTTATTTTAATTCTCTTTATTCATTTGTTCATTGACCCGGGAGTTGTTTAGAAGCATTTTCTTTAGTTTCTACATGTTTTGGTTCATTCCAGAATTTTTTCTGTGGTTAATTTCTAGTTCTATGGAATGTGGTCTATGATGACACTTGATATTATTTCTATTTTCATATTCTTTCTAAGACATGCTTTATGAACTAGTATATGATTTATGTTTGGGAATGTTCCATGTACCTGATAAGAAAGTATATTCATTTCTTCTTGGAAATTTCCTTTGGGAGAAAGAGATCAATGGGCCAAACACTGACCAATGACTTACAGAGGAAGGGAGGTGGGCGTAACTAGAGGGAGGAGGGGAAGAAGGATGGGCCATAACTATGCAAATATGACTGAGGTTGTATGAAGAAAATAGTTTTTTATAGAAGAAAAGAAATTTTGTTTGGGAGAGCACAACAAATATCCAATAAAACCATCTGTTTTAATACTTCATTTAAGGCTTTTAATCCTTTGTTAATTTTCTGTCTGAATTATCTGTCTTTCATGTCAGTGGTATGTTGAGGTCTCCAACAATTAGTTGTATTTTTGTTGACATGTTTTAGATCTACTAATAGTTGTTTTGTGACTAGATGCTCCTATAACAGGTGAATAAAATGTTATATCTCCTGGGGAAATTGCTCCTTTGATTCGTATAATGTTAATTCTTGTTCCCAATTACCTTTTGTAGTTGAAATTTTAATTTATCTGATATGAGAATAGCAGTTCTTATTTTACTCTGAGGTATTAGGATGTATTCCAACTTATTATTTTTAGTTCATTTTTGTCTCCACATTTTAGGAGGGTCTCTTGTAAACAAAGTATTGATGGCTGAAAAAATTTAATCTATGTTGTTAGCCTTTACCTCATTATTGGTAAATTCACACCACTCACATTTGGAGTGTTATTGATATGAGCTCTTTTTTAACAATCATTTTGATCTTGATTTTTAATTGTTTTATAATCCTGTTGTTTCTTTCTCTATTTGTTTCTCTGTGCTCTCTCTGGATGGCTTTCCTTAGAATTTGTTTCTTCAGTTATAGGCTTCTACTCTGCATTTTTATTGGTCATCATGGAGGTTTTACCTATATGCTCATGTCTTATGTCTTCTACAAACAGCTGTCCACTCTCCAACATCTAACTATACAAGTTTCATCCATTTCTCCCTCCTCAGTGTTTTGTTGTTGACTCATAGTATTCTTGCTCATGCTTCTGGTGTTGCATTACAACTGTCATTTACTTGGGAATTTGTGTTTCTTTTTTTTTCTTTTTTTGCAGAATTCCTTTCCACATTTCAGGTGCAGTGACAGTAAACTCCATTAGCATCTGTTTGTATAGGGAAATTTTTATTTCACCTTCAAGCTTGAATGCTAATTTTGCATAATATAGACTTTTTGACTGGTGTTTCTATTTTTTAGGATTATGAACACTTTCTTCCACTCTTCTTGCCTGGAGAATAGGCTGAATTCTGGGGAGATTATATTTGGGATACTGTATTTTTTCCGTTTCCTGCAAAATTTTCCTTTATCTTTGATTTTTGATAGTTTGACAATGATATGTCTAGGTACAGGTGTTTCTGGATTTAGATATCTGGGTGTTCTCTGCTTCCTGGACAGTCATATTTATTTCATTCTTTAATTTTGGGAAATTCTAAACTATTTTTTTAAAATACGGCTTCTGCTCTCATTACTTTCTTTTGAACTTCTGAGACCTGAAGTTCTTTAAGTTTCTTCTTCCAGTTCAGTCTTATATTTCTTGTAGTTTCCTCATTTTTCCTTTTTCTTGATTTTGGTTCTTCTACATCTTTTTTCTACCAGTTCATTTTATTTCTTTTTGAATGTCTTCAATTCATTCTGTCTCTTTGTCATCTTTTTATATTTTCAATCTCTTTGGTGAAGAACTCTCCTTGTTCTCAGATCTCCTTTCTAAGATTTTTTATCTGACTATCTACCTTTGACTGATTTCAGTATCTCATTTGGTATTTTTAATATTGTTATTTTGAAGCCTTTGTCTGATAATACCTCTATTTCTATACCCTTTTTATTTGTTCTAGGATTTCTGTCTTTTTTTTTTTTTTCATCTTGTGTTCAGATATTCCTTGCTATGGGTTTGCCTTATTTGGGGTGGTGGTGGGGGGGGGCGTTGGGGATTTAGTTTTCTCATCTTAGCTTGCCTTGACCTTGGTGGAGGGGAATCTGGAGTTTAATACTCTGTCTCAGCTTGAGGATACTTCCTCTTTTTTTGTGCCATAGCAAGTTGTAGTAGGTGCTTAGATTGACTTAAACTCCAACCCCAGTCCTTGCTGTTCCTTTCTGCCACAGGTTTTAGTCTATGAAGCTTAACTCTTAGTGAGAGCAGATAGGTCTGGCCCACCAAGCTCTAGCTCAGGCTTAATTTGCACTTGAACAGAAAGAAGCACTTCATAATTGGTGAGCAGATATATACTGACTTGTCACTTAGTTACCAACAATAGCCATCTTGGCCCTGCTGCCATATCTACAGGGTTGCATTATCTGCACATCACTTGTTTACTTTCCCAAAGAAACTGTTAATAGCTCACAAATCCTTCTTTCTGTTGTTCGACTTTACATAGCATCTCTCTGGCCCAGTCTGGCAACTTTTTGCTCTCTTCTGGGAGGAAAGAGTAGAGGAAGCGTCTGGTGTCCACACCAACCTGACCACAGAGTTCCTAATTGCCCAAGTCTGTGTCTGAGGAGTTCCCACTACCCTCGGTCAGGTCTGTACCCACCTGTGTGTCAATAGGGTTCCTCCAGGAAATTTCATTATGCTGTCATGACTTAGGTGGTCAATCCCCTGTCTAACCATTCTGCCTTTTACTTTCTCTTACCTCCCCTTAGCAGCCACCAATGTTAGTTCAAGATTTCCCTGGGGAAGTCATGGGGCTCTGTAGATCGGACAGAATACCTGGATTTTTCTATGAGCAAATGTTTTAATCATACTTTTCAAGGAAGGGAGTAATTTTTAATTCAATAAATAGTAATGAGCATGGAGTAAATATTATATTGTTTCCCACTGAAAAAAAGTTCTTAGACTAAGTACTTCTTTCCACACGTTGATGCTGACTGCCCCCTTCTGAATGCCCATTTCTTAGACTAATTACTTCCTCTTTCCACACCTTGATCCATTACTTCTCATTTTAACTCCCACTCTGGCCCTCACCATTTCTTTAGAACTGTTGCTAAAAAATCCCAACTACATTCAACTTGTCCTTTTCTATCCTACATAGGGCTTGCCTAATCTTGACTAAATAATTTTCACTGTATACATCCCCCCTTCTTATACATTAAGGTTCATGAAGGCAGATGTTTTTCATTACCTCTGTTTACTACTATTCCTGCAGCCCTCAGAACAGTCTTTGATGTTATTGATGAAAGCCTAGTTCAATGCACTACCACCTGATATTCAAAGACAAGCCTTTCTTGCCTTTCTTACTGGCCAAAAAGTTTATTTCCAGAAGTTTGCTGAAATGATGAGGATCAAATATTAGTTTAACATTAATTCATATTTCTATCCCAAAACATATGACTTACTATTCAGATTCACAGAGTTGATGCATGAGTTCACTTTCTCTTTAAATTAAGCTGTTTAGTAGTTTCTCTAGCAAGTTACCATTTACCTGATAGCTATTAATGAAATTAATTGTACCTGGTTCTTTTTACCTTTTTAACATGACTACTAAAAAGTTTTCAATTACATAAGTAACTCTCATTTATCTCTATTAGATAATGCTCTTCTAGACCCATTCTAAACTGTAAATTTGGGATTAATCATATGAGGTAGAAGTTATCTCAGCCCTTTGACATAATATGATTTATATGGCTTCCTTTCTTGATGGTACTGTAACTCTGTGCCTAACTAGGAGAATCAAGCAGTGATGGGCCCAGAAAGCATAAGAACAATACTTTTCAAGGTGCTTGTGCTCAATCTATTCAAACTCTATCACTCTATATTGCAGTCCCACAATTTTGACAATCCATTTTCCATATATTTTCTAAGAATCCATAGGAGGAAAAATTTGCTCATTTTCCAGCTATTATAGACACTCTGGTTCCTCCTCAGTAGCTTTGTTTATACTTTTTTATAATTTTTAAATACTTCATCAAAGCAGATGTGTGTTTTAATTTTTTATTTGTATGCAGATAAAAGGAAAATCTCTAATATGTTAACAGTGTTTATTCTAAGTAATGATATAAACAAATGATTTTTCTTTTGCTTCATTAATTTCATGATATATATATACACATATATTTATTTATTACCTATCACCTGTCCTGTTTTTATAATCAAAGAGAGGAAAAAAATCTCAATTTAAAAATCAAACAGTCAAGAGTGATAAAGCACTGGAAACCGTTTGTTCCCCCTTTATCTATGAAAACAGAAAGAGTGTGTTTCTTGTGGGTTTTGGTAACCCAAGAACCAACTGAAACAAATCAAGCTGTTGAATGATTCTTTAGAAATCTTCAGGACACCTGTCTGCAAGGCATCCAAGTGGGAAGAGCAGATAGTCCAGAATGTTTGAAGATGGAAATAGATAGTAATCAATAGAAAGATGGGGAGGAAGGCCGGGCACGGTGGCTCGTGCTTGTAAGCTTCAGCCTATGAAGCGGCTGGGGCTAGGGATTGCGGTTCGAGCCCCGCCTGGGGCCCGTAGCGAGACCTAGTTCCAAAAAAAATAGCTGGGCGTGGTGGTGTGCGCCTGTAATCCCAGCTATCTGGGAAGCTGAGGCTGGGGATTGCTTGAGTCTGTGGTACCCCGGGTAACGAGAGCCTGCGGTTCGACGGGCAAAAATAGCAAG
Source organism: Uropsilus gracilis (assembly GCA_004024945.1). Classification (NCBI taxonomy): domain Eukaryota; kingdom Metazoa; phylum Chordata; class Mammalia; order Eulipotyphla; family Talpidae; genus Uropsilus; species Uropsilus gracilis. The sequence continues at coordinate 5,120 of PVHY01019819.1, read as the reverse complement.
ACCTAGTCTAAAAAAAAAAAGAAAGAAAGAAAGATGTGGAGGTTTTCCCAGGTTTTCCTGTACCAAATAACAAATGATGTCATAATCCCAAGCCACCATGTCCTACATAAAAAAATGGAACATTTGGGAAAATCCTTAAGAATCCCTATAGACACTTATGGAAGAAAAGGTTTTTCTACTCTGTTCCAAATGTTCTTCCCTTGCCATGCTGTCTCTTCATGTGGTTAAGGTGTTCCAGTGAGATTATGTCAATATTGAGTCATCAAGTGTCATTGCACAGGAGGAAGGCCAGGAGACAACACATGTGTCATGTTCACATGCATCCTAACAGTTCTTTATTAATGATGAATCAGGGTATGCACCAGAAATGCCAATGATTCCATTCTACCACAGCTCCACCACCAAATTACTTTAGACAATAAAGTATAAAGAAAAGAGTAATCAGTTTTTTAGTTAGACAGACCCCCTCTAATCTGCTCTGTCATATAACAGTAGTAAGACTGGGGAAGTTGTTTCAGAATTTATAAAGTTGTGGTCAAAACTAGTACTTCACCTTTTTTCCCCACAACTGTTTAGTATTGCTTTAAGTATGTATTCTACAATTTCTTAATTCATCTGTTGAAGGACACTAATTAGTTTTCTTATGAATATAAGCAAAAAACATATGAAGGCAAATATGGTAGGAATAAATCAAGCTCAGTGAAAGAAGTTAATGGTTACCAGAGGGAACAAGGGTAGTGAGTGGGGAGGCAGAAGTATTGGCAAGAATGGTTTAGTGTAAGATGAATGGAATATGTGTACATATGAAGAGAAAAAATGTGACCCCAAAGTTAAAACTAAAAATTTAATTAAATAAAAAATTTTAATTATTAAAAAAAAGAAAGTGTGATCAAATTATCTAAATTTGGAAAGTGACCAGTGAGATCAATTTTCTAACAGGCAACTTTACACATTCCAGGAATGCTTCCTAAACACAGAAAAGTACATATTCTAGGTGAAGTGAACCTCCTTGATGTCCTCTTGACCTCTCCCTTCCCTTCTGTCATCCTTGTTCTCTCTTAACTCCAATAATGGACTAAAATTTCCTCTCAACACCCACTTGCACCAGGAAACAGGGAAGGGGACTAATTTATAGTCATTCATAGTCTCCAACTTTCTACATTTCTCTGTTCCTCTCTCTATACACACACATGAACAGACACCCCAAGGCTCACTTATGACAAACCCTTATTAAGAGTTTTTGCATGTATGCTTCTAAAGGACATGTCAAACAGGGAACACTTTCAAGGAGCATGAAGAGAGAATGCTTGGAGCTGTGCCTGGAAAGGAGGCCCGGACAGGTAGTGTCCTCTCATCTGGAGGGCGCAGGGTGTGCTGACCAGCTGCATACTGCCGCTGGGGGTAGCTAAGTCAGCCTGGAGACCTCCAAGCATCTGGGGGCTCCCACCCTTCCACCCCTATACAGCTGGGAGCAAAGGCAGATAAGACTCTGTGGTAAGCCCCCCAAGTCTGGAGATCCCAGGAGGGGGGACAGATGGGGTTGCAGCCCCATCCACCAGTGGATGGTTGTTGCCCAGCAGCCATTTGCAGACCAGATCTGCCAAGGCATTTGCTCCCAGGTCCCAGCCCAACGGGGGATTGGAATGGCACATGCATGGACATCTGAGCCCCGCACCCATGCAGGGAGGTCCTGGGTACACAGGTGGGCAAGAGGGAATGGGGGCAGGGGGGGATGTGCCCTCTCCATTTCATCACTCTCCAGCTAATCTTCAGGAGGAACATGAACATATGTAACACAAACCCCATCATAAAACAGGTGAGGGACCAGGTAAAAATCCAGCCCACAAGCCTGAGCTGGATGCAGGCAGATGGACACTCGAAAAAAACCAATCCAGGAGAGACAGGAGAAACATCTATAGAAACAACATATCATGAAGTGCACCTATGTGCTCGCCGGGTCTGGAAGACCCAAGACCTCAACTTGGAGATGCTTTCTGGGAGAGCAAGGTGCCCTTCCCCACATTACAGGAGAGGAAAGGAAAGCCAATGACTGGGGGCATCAGTCCCACTGCAAAGCTGCAAACTGAGGCAGAGGAGATCATCTACAATGGCCAATCACAATTGCCTGTATCCATAGAGAAACTTCTTTACCGTCAATGGCAGGGGGCGAAATCCCCTAAATCTGATACCAGAACCATAAGGTAAAGTAGAAAACAACAGAGATGGGGTTGGAGAAGACCGCCTCCAATGAGAAAGCATGGAAAGACCACAAATAAAAATAAACTGGCTGCCCAATGCAAACCTAAGACTGAAAACCTACCATCAAGGCTCGCCTGGTTCTGAGAACATAGTCCTTCACCCAATTAAAGAACACTACCACAGGAAAAAAAGAGACTAATGGACTTAACACAGACTAGCAAACAACAAAGAGTGGGGTGTGAAAGAATGCAGGGGGTACCTGAGGGAGGGAGGTGGGAGAGATATCCCAAAAATCATTTACTGAGTTCATGATTTAAAGAATAAAAACAGGTATTGTTATGGGGAGGGAGGGGGGATAGGGACACCCCCATTTAAATTCCTCTTTCCTATGGGTTCTTCCACCTGCACGCAGCAGCTGCTCAGATATTAAACCTTAACAACCAGGATAGACAAGAGGTTTATTTCCAGATACGGAAAAACAAACTGAAAGAGTTCACACCCTCACTAGTGTTCCAAACAGAATAGAACCCCACTTCTGCTCCTCAAGGAGCTTCGTGGGGTTTACCTCAGTCTTAGGGCACTTCTGGTTGAAAATGCCAGGACCTTGACTCCCAATCCTGTCGCCCCAGTTGGTACCAGATGAATCCAACCAACACAGGTGAGCTCAGGCAGGTCTCTGCAAGGCAGACCTGTCCGAGTGTCACCGTGGCTCCGCACTTCACCAGGGTCACCTCTCCTCCGCCTTCACACAGGTCTTGATCCTCAGGAATCGAGTGCTCGGGGAGGTGAGGAAGCTCCAGAGGACTCAGCTCCTGGGTCCTTCTCCTGAGACCCAAAACCTCCGTGCCTGATGCGAATCTCCAGGCTCTCGCTCTCACTCCACTCCCCAAGCTCCTCTCCAAAATTGTATCTCCGCCACACTCCACCTTCCCTCTTTTTATCCTTCTCCTTGCTCCCCATTCACCATCCCCCCTTGGTGTGATACCTCCCTTTGCTCTCTAGGTCTGCTCGACCTCAGGACCCTGCTTTACATATCCCAAGTCTGCCCAGGTAATCACTTTACTCTAAAAAGGGGAACTGGCCTCAGGCTAGTCTTAGTCTCTGTCTTTCAGATGCAAATGACAGCAATGCCCACATTCCTTTCTCAATGAAAAGAACTGGGTTCATCTTTGGGTCCAGGCTTCAGTATTATAAAGCACTCTTCAACAAAGCATTGTTATTTAACATCACTAATTATTTTAAAATCTATCCTCCCTCTGCATTGCACCAAACTTAGAACACTGGGGGAGGGGGGGGATAGACTCCTTTTGAAGATGAAATAAGTGAAATAAGTCAGAAGATGAAAATTACTGGATGGTCTCCTTCATCTGCAGATTATCAATAACCAAAGAGAACAAATTGGCAAACCAAGAATAATTCTCAGACTCATTGAATAATATACTAGTTACCAGAAGGGCTGTGGCCCTGGAAATTTAGTGGATGTGGATGCATGTTCACACATGAAAGATTGAAGTTGTACTTTCAAAATAATATAGTCATGTAAACTAGTGACAAAAATCATAAAACTAAAAAAAAAAAAAAATCATTGTCATCCAAAATAATAAAAACAAAAGACTGAAAGACTGAAAAAACACATAAATTTTTTTGAAAAGATAATACTCCTGTCCCAAGCTAGTGAATTCACTAAGGCAAGCTTTGAAAAATGCTAAGCATTATTTTCCCCATTCATTGAGGGCTCCACTTCTCATCACACATAGGTAGGTCCCTCCTATCTACTGCAAAGCTCCATGAGATTAACTTGTCAAATATTTTCCCCCATCATTCATTAAGATAAAGAAGAATTAGGCCAGGCACGGTGGCTCATGCCTGTAAGCTTCAGCCTATGAAGCGGCCGGGGCTAGGGATCGCGGTTCGAGTCCCGCCTGGGGCCCGTAGCGAGACCTAGTTCCAAAAAAATAGCTGGGCATGGTGGTGCACACCTGTCATCCCAGCTACCTGGGAAGCTGAGGCTGGGGATTGCTTGAGTCTGTAGTACCCGGGCAAAGTGAGCCTGCGGTTCCATGGGCAAAAATAGCAAGACCTCGTCTCAAAAAAAAAAAAAAAAAAAAAAAAGATAAAGAAGAATTAAGTCAATTTGGACTGCATGACACTCCAAGATTCTGAAGTATTGAGCAGGAAAACGCCACCCAAGTAAAAACATTGCGTATAAATGTGGAGAAAATGCAGAGTCCTGGGGCAAAAAGATAAACTGGTATGTCTCACATAAAAATGAAAGCCAGGACTGAAGCAGTTTGTCACTAAATCCTCTGTAAATATGGCTGTCTCCAAATCACTTCCTGACAAAATTGCAACATACCAAAGAAACATCTAGGATCAGAGCAAGGGGAGAACTTGGGAGTGGAATAAAAAGCACAGGTCAAGGACACACCCACAACTTGAAAGAACAGGGAGAATGAAATCAATCACTCTCCTGAAAAATATAGCTTAAAAAAAGGAAAAAGGACTGATAGGGTGTGCCCCCCCCTCACTGTCTTCTGTTTAAGATTGCAGGTTTCAAGGACAGGTAATGTTAAAATGGGAGAATGATCTTAGCTGGAATTTCCCTTCAGGGGGATGCAGGGGGAAGAAAGAAGTGTAACAGATTTCCTGGAAGGTGGGAAATCAGGGTATATAAAGGGTGTGCAAACAAAGAGAAGGATTCGATTTAATTTGATTGGGATTTCAATATGGAGAGAGGATAGAGAGGAGAGATGGGAATTAGCCATCTTGTAAAGATGTGAGTCATGTGAGCTTGGCCATGTGGCCACCGAGGGCCTGCAACCCTCGGCTGACCCAGACTGGCAGCATGTGTGCTGAATGCAGTTAAGGAGTTTGCAGATTTGAACTCCGTGTTGGAGTTTGCTTTGCTGAGTTTGATTTGT
>PVHY01019818.1:0-26720 GCA_004024945.1 Uropsilus gracilis | reverse complement strand
CTAATGAAGAGTGTGTAGCCTGCTTTGTAGAGAGTAGCAGGCAAATAAGAGTATCCAGTTAAGGTTAAAGGTAATTACAGTTAAGTACTGTTTGTAGCCTGCTTTGGAGAAAGAAACAAGCAGATAGCTGTAAACAGTTAAGTAAAGACAGAAAATCTCTTTTTTACCCACTTTCATCTCCACTGAGGACCAGGCAAGGAGCGCACGCTGGCGCAGCTCACGCCAAGCCGGTAGCAGGGCAGATGCACGAGAGCCAGGAGTACCTTGCTGAGGCTTCAGGCATTGAAAGTAAGTGCTTAAAGGTTTATGGGAACACTTTAAAAAAAAAAAAAAAAAAAAAAGACACCGGAATTGTCCTTGGCCAAATATAGGATAAATTGCTATCAAAATAATCAATGACAGTAATGGATTAACAACCACTAAATAAAGAACCCACTCAATATAAACCCAAAGAAATCAACAAGGGAGAAAGGAAAGTGCCTCCTGGTCAGAAAATCTGACTCATAAATATAAAAGGAATGGCGGGCTTGGACAGTCAATGAAGTCCTTAAAGGAATGGGCGACAGTGTAATAAAGAACAAGGTATTCCCAGAGCACCAAATTCTCCCCACAAATTACTCAGTAATTTCAAGGAGAAAGAGTACAGGTTTCACAGCGGAGCAACCTGGCCATGCCATCTTAACCAAGACTCAAAGTTACCCCCATGGGCCTAGGAATAAAACACCACGGGCCTGGGATCTCACAGCTGAGAACACAGCCTTCAGCAGCAATTCCTTCCGAGCTGCACGGTTTGCATACAGTCACAAGGAAATAGCCGCTAAATCCAAACCGAAGGCTAGTCCACAAACTAGTGGTGTTTTCTTCAAAAATATCAAGGTCAAGAAAGACAAAGAAGGCCGGGCATGGTGGCTCAAGCCTGTAAGCTTCAGTCTATGAAGCGGCCAGGGCTAGGGATCATGGTTCGAGTCCCACCTGGGCCCGTTGCGAGACCTAGTTCCAAAAAAATAGCTGGGTGTGGTGGCGCACGCCTGTCATCCCAGCTACCTGGGAAGCTGAGGCTGGGGACTGCTTGAGTCTGTGGTATCCCGGGCAACAAGAGCCTGCGGTTCCATGGGCAAAAATAGCAAGACCTAGTCTCAAAAAAAAGAAAAGACAAAGAAAGGTGAAGGAACTGCTGAAAGATTCTAAAGAGAAACAACGAAATTCAGTGTCTGACCCTTGATTGGCTGCTAGACCTTGACAATAGCTACGAAAGATCTTCCTGAGACTGCAGCTGAACTGTGACCAAGGGCAGTCTGGCAGGTATACCTGCAAGAGGCCACTGTCCTGCTAGCTGCGCTGAGTTTGTTAGGATCACACACATGCCTGTAAGAAATGGAATACTTAGGAGCGAAGGCTTGTGACAGATCTCTGACTTACTTCCACATGGTGTAGGGAATAAGTTTATGAAGAAAATTAGAAAAGTAATTGAGGCAAATACGGTTTATCTGGGGTAAAGCAGATAGTGGAACCTCTTCTACCCTTATGACTTTTCCGTAAGACTGAAATAGACGAAAATCAGAAATTACCCCCAAAATCAGAAAGCTAGGCGGCACTGACCTATTTAGATTATGAAAATGGAACTTACCATTTTCAACCCCCCTCAACTATGCATTTGATTTTTTTTTTTTAAATGGACGGAAAACAGGAATTTTGTTTTGGAAATAGGAATTTTTAAAGGAATTGTTCGTAGAGCAAATAATCCCACTCAGTAATAAAGATAGAGCAGAATCATAGTCACAATGAATTATAATGCTCAGCAGTTATATGCTCGGACTCAAAACTACTGGAATCACTGGAATTCCAGGAACAGAAGTATTTAACGCCCAGCTGGACTTCTCCCATCACAGGCAGAAAACCACACCACACGGACTACAACATATGGCCACATGCATCACTTCCTCAACTAGTGTGACTGTGAGCCACTGCAAAAGCAAGAAAATAACTACAACCTATGGGTCTTCTCAGCAGGTGACAAGAAGGGTCAAATGGACATCAAAGAAATATGGTTCTGATTCTCTATCACATTTTCCTGAGAATAAAGTTGCATGCAAAGCGGGAGATAAAACCTCATCCCTCAGGGGGTACAGAGCAGTCATCAGCCACACGCATAACCAAGACACTTTCTTTCACACGTGACATGAGAGAAAGTGCACCTCTGAATGAAGAAACACTCTACCATCATGGAAGATGTGTTACTATTTATGAAATGGTGAAAATGTTGGAAGGAGTCAAAACGAAACAAATAAACAGAACACCTCATTTCAAGGGACCCAACCACCCAAACTAAGCAAGGTAACTGAGCAAAATCTGCAAAGACACGTGTTAAAGGCTAAGACTGGACATAAAAAGAAAATTTGAATAGAAAAAGATCAAGAGCTGGTGTAAAGCTAGAGCAGACCTGCTTCCTCATCCTCCTCCTCCTCTTCCTCATCATCGGAAGTTGATGACAAGGGAGTTGGTGCGGAGCTAGCTTGGTTATTAACATAGTCACCATACTGCATGCCTGTAAAGTGGAAAGCACAAACACAAGAGTCAAACCAACAGGAAAGGATGAGAAACAAAATCTTGATATTGCATTAAAAGTGAGAGAACTCTGACATTCCAAAGACCACCCCAGCATGCATATTAATATTAGCAAACTGACCCCTAAAAACAGGAATTGTTAGAAAATCGCTGCAAAGCATTTAGTAAAAGCAGTTTTAATACAAACCAACAAGTGTAAGTGTGAATAAAAGGACCACATCTGGCCCTACTGGTCCTGAGGAAACCACAGTGACACCCTGAACATCTGACTGAGCTCTGCCCTCGTTACCTTCTTCCACCGGGCGGTCTACTTCCTGGGGGGCTGTGCACCCTTGAGGAGCGGTGATCATTTCTGGGGAATGAATCTACGCAGCATAAAACACACCGAGACATTTGATGCCTTCCTGCTGGTGACTCAGTTCCCGTAACGGAAAAAGAATGACAGTTACAGAAAAGAACTGAAGAACTGTATTCAGCACAGTTCTCTGCTCACAGCAGATGCTCCAAAAAAAAAAAAAAAAAGGTTCATTGAGTATGGCCCCACAAGTGTGACAATTACAGCAACGATGGAAGATGAACTTCCTGAGACGATCGTTATCTCAGCTACAGGCTACTGTCTACATGTCTGTCTCTGCAGGTCAAAGGGACGGGCCCTCCCTCTGTGTGAGATGCAGCAAGAGAAGGCAGACCGGAGGAAAGAACCGTATCACACCACTCTTTAAAAAAAAAGATGAGTGAGTTTTATTATTTAATCTGGTAAAATGGAGGCTTTAGGAAAAAAAAGTAGTTTCCGTGAAATTTTTAAGAGGGCAAATAAAATCTTAATTAAAGAAGAAAACACTTTATAGATAAGAATACAGACCCTTGTAAGGAAATCTTGTAGCTCAATTTTGAAAGAAAAAGAAAAACCCTAGAAACTGGATTTTCAAGATGTCCCCACACTGGAAGCACAAGGAAACCCTGCCTCACCAGCCACAGGAAAGGCTGCTGCTGTCTCCACTGTGTCACCGAGGTGATGTGTTACTTGACACAGGTGAGCATGATGCGTGTCTACAGTGAGGGAGAGGCTATCAGTAGAGAGTAAAAGTTAAGTACAAAAGAGACAAAGTTTAAAGTATGAGTAAGTGAACCTTCAACCATGACTAAAAAAGCTGGGAAATCTGCTGGTCCGACTGGAACATCTTTAAACAGAGATAAAATAGCAATCAACACAAACTCATCTGAGCAAGTGAAAATCAATGTAAAATAAGTTTAGGCAATAAAAGAACGACACGTTGCTCTAGTTATAAGTCTAGTTAAAATGAAAATTTGAGCAATAGCAGACCTTGGGTTAAATACACTACTGAGTTCACACTTAAATGTAAGTTAACAGTAAAAAAGATTTGTAGAAAAGAAATTCTTCAATTTAAGAACTTATTTAAAAACGATATATTTTCTCAAAATGCACTTAGCACTGAACTTTTAAAAAGTACATGTATATGTTTATAATATCAAGAAATAAAGAATAAGAAATAAATTCCATTTGTTGAGCAAAGAGAAGGCAATTGCAGGGAAAATTACAATATAAGCTATTATTTTCATGAATGAACTAATATGCAAGTTTTTGATTCTGTAATTAGTCAAAGGAGCCAAAGTACAGGGAAAATCTACACATAATATAATAGTTTCCTCTCTCTTTCCAGGTATATTGAGCAAGAACAGATCTATTTCACTAATAATTGGGAAAGTATCTAATGCTTATTAATTGGAAGCAAATGAGATGCTATACAATGACTCAAAAAATTTATAGGTCAACTGTTTAATATTAGAACACACCTGTGAGTGAAATGGCAGAGTACCATTTCTATTTATTATATCATTTTAGATTATACAGTGGTTGCCAATGTACAAAAGAACCCCATGTCACTAACCTAATCAAATTTTACTTTCCTGAAAGCACAGTCCTTTCTGAGGTATGGAGATGACAGTGTCAAGACAAAAGGCCTCGCTCTCTGTAACTTAGAGGCTCAGAATTTCGCCTTCCTTAGCTTACTCAAGCAAAACTCTGTAAAAAGCCTGGGAACATTAATGGCACTGAATATGGTATTTTAGTGAGGCCACAGAGGAACAGCAAGCACGCCAGAACAACAACCAGCTCATACTTAAGTGCCTGCTTCAGGATGGACACCACACCCAAAACGGCACCCCATGGGGCGCCACAGCCAGACAGGGTGGCAGCTCATCACTGCTCCACAAGGTGGCAGTGGCTGTGAGTTTCCCTAGCGCCTTCATTCACATTGTCCTCAGGAGCCAGATCCCGTGTGTGAACTACACTGGCTGCGTATCTGTGGTGGTAGCACAGCCTATCTTCTTCGCGAGCTCAGCCTGAGACCAAGTGTGGAAATCAATGTGCACCAAGCTCTCACCAAACGGGGAGGAAAGGTACCCTCTCACTTATTCTGCCTGAACCAGAGATTCCCAGGCATGAAGGTAGGAAAGAGGCAGGAAATATTTTAGAGCTAGTGACTGACATGATGAAGAGTTCCATACTGAGGGCCCCAATCTTTTCAAAAGAACATTCAGTTTAAACTAGCTATCATTAAGTATCTTCAGACAAAACTCCAGGAGAGCATATTGTTGGGACTGCTTAATAAAAGGCATCTTCACTGTACCTTAGATCCAGCTACACTGGGAAGAAACAGAAGTAGGATTAAGAGAACGAATCTGTTGTGGAAGTTAATTTTTTTCTTAATTCAAAAGTTCAGACTTTTGAGCAACTGCAATTTTCCTCGGCTAGTCTCTTCAAACCAGGTAGACACACTAGAAGACTTTTCAAAAAATCTTACAAAAGAATGGCTCTCTAAGACTCAATGTCCACAGTAATCTCTTTCCGAAAATTTATCCACCTATCACAGTGCCCATGCTTCACAAATGAGAGGTATGCCTTAGCTCATTCTAAGTCTTACTGTATCTCACAGTCCTCAGGTCAAACAGTCTCTCAGGTACTAAAAGGAAGGCCTTTTTCCTCCTTACATATTGACTGAGGTACACTTAATCTAGAAACGTTCTGGTACATTGAATCACTTCTTTCTGTAAAGATAAAGTATGTCAGGAATAAGGTTAAGTCTCATGAGAGTATTAATTCAGATATACTGAAAAACAGGGTAGTGGGAATAATGATTAAATTCAGTTAATAATTCTGTGTGCATGCAGTCCTGAACCACTACTGTTAAAGAACCCAGTGCTTCTGAAAGAATCCCATAAAAACAATTCAAAAAAGTAAGGGGTTTAGGTCTCGCTATTTTTGCCCGTGGAACCACAGGCTCATGTTGCCCGGGGTACCATGGACATAAGCAATCCCCAGCCTCAGTTTCCCAAGTAGCTGAGATTATAGGCACGCGCCACCATGCCCAGCTATTTTTTGGGACTAGGTCTTGCTAAATTGCCCCGAACAGGACTCAAAGCGTGATCCCTAGTCCCAGCCGCTTCATAGCTGAAGCTTACAGGCACGCTCCACCGTGCCCTGCTTCAGCCAGGAATATTTTAATAAGGAAGCAACATGACATTGCAGATAAAGGTGGAAACTCTGTTTTCAGTTCTAGGTTAACTAATCTCTGTTCTTTCTTAAAATCATCTGGAGCGTAGGGTAAAAGCTACTTCAACTGTTTTTTGTGAGCATTAAGTGAATTAATGTATTTCAAAACTTAAAGAGTGGAACCTGAAATATACTAAACACTATGTAAGTATTAGCTATAATTAGCACTGTACTTGTTTTCATGTATATTTCATTTAAAGTAATTATCTCAGGTTTTTTTGTTTGTTTGTTTTTTTAATAAGAGGCTGCTTCTTGCAAACAATTATGTGAATGCTGGTCCAGATGAAGCTCTTTTCCCTCAGGTTCTTAGTACTTATCACTAGGGCAAGTCAATTAGAAAAAAGAAACTTCACTAATCTGAGTATTCGTACTAATGCTAATTCCTTTAAAAAGAGTATTTTGTAAGATTACCAATTTTCTTCAAGCTATATTAAGTAAAACTCATAAGCAAGAATTGTAAATGGTATCTTTCAGGGTCAATATGAGATGCTCTTAAAGGTACTTTACAAGTTTATTACAAATAAGTATAATCATTTCCTATCTCCTATTTTATACATTATTATTTCTACCTCCCTTGAACGTAAAACCATTTGTCACCACGTGGTGGTGCTTAGTATGTGTCCTTCATTTTGATTAAATACACGGGAACATTTTTAATGTATGATGAAATTAATAATTTGTTTTTTATTCTTTTTATTTAAATATTTTGTAAAGTAAAATATAAGTGTTTTAACACACAATACATATATTCGCCACTGGAATACTTTTCAAGATAATCCTCACTCCATAAGTAGTGTAATGTTAAGCTTATATTATACTTTTCTATATCAAAGTCAGTAATGAAATATCAGAACAATAACTGTCCAGACTTTATAACCTACTATAACAAATGATAAATGCACCACATTGGATCCTTGACATTTAAATTTGGTGACTTTTAGAAACTTGGCTCAGGAGCTATTTCTGCAATTTATTCCTCAGTATTTATGATACCTCCTGAAACTCCAGGAACACAATTTCTTGGCTTAAAAAATGAAACCAGGCTCTGACAAAGAAAATTTGTCTCACTGGCTTGAAAATGAGGGCTGCCTTAGTCAAATAGGCTACAAGAAACACCACCCATAAAACAAATGACCAGGATCATAGCTTTAACTATTTTATAAAAGTACACTTAAAGGATATAATGCTATATTGGTGATGGCATAATGAAATTCACAGTGTTTTAAATAACAGCTGAGTCAGTGAAAAGAGCACTGGGCTTGGAGGCAGCAGAGCTGCACTGGGTCTTGGCATCCCTCCTAAACTCTGTATGTCTTTAGGAAAGACTTGCTTAAGCTCTCTAAACCTCAACCGCCTCATCTATAAAGGAAGGTGAAATGATATGCCTTGCTTCCCATGAAGATCAAGTAAGATAATAAAAGTTAAAGGCAATTTAAAATTACAAACTGCTACATGAAAGTCATGCTAATTATCTACAACCTGTGAAAACAAAATCTAACAAACAGTAAAAATTTCTGACATATAATTCCAAAGGCTGAAAACAAGAGATTGGCATTCTATAATAAAACCTTTCCAATACCATCACTACTTTGTGAAGTTTCTTGGCAATAATATGTATGAAAGTTAAAACTATGAATGAAGGCCGGGCACGGTGGCTCGTGCTTGTAAGCTTCAGCCTATGAAGCGGCCGGGGCTAGGGATCGCAGTTCGAGTCCCGCCTGGGGCCTGTAGCGAGACCTAGTTCCAAAAAAATAGCTGGGCATGGTGGCGCGCACCTGTCATCCCAGCTACCTGGGAAGCTGAGGCTGGGGATTGCTTGAGTCTGTGGTACCCCGGGCAACAAGAGCCTGCGGTTCCACGGGCAAAAAAAATAGCAAGACCTAGTCTCAAAAAAAAACCAAAAAAACAAAAAACAAAAAACTATGAATGAAATTTATCTAAAGTTTACTTTATTTTAAGAAAAAAATCTTATGCAAATCAGGAAGACAAATTATGATGGAGTGAGGGAAACCCCATTCATCTCAGAGATGTATTTCCAATTTAATTATTTCCTTATTAAACGTACTGATAGCTTAGTCCAGGTGAAAAATGGCTAATGCTTAGACACTTAAGGTCATAGCCAATAAAACCAATTAAAATTTCAATTTATACAATATCATTGTGGCAGAGAACTATGATAGCATGATGAAAAATTTTCACTTGGCAAAATTCTCTACCCGGGTTTCTAGCTAATGTATTTACATTATTACACTCTGTGGAGGGGGTGTGGCTTTAAGATATTTTTGAAAGGATGATAAGTATCACTTCAGAGGATCCAAGAATAATGTAGCATCTGTTTTCAAAGTCTACATATATAATATATAATATATTGAAAATTACATAACTGCAACTATTTAAAGTTCAGGTGAAATGTTTGTAAAAAATGCTCAAGTAGTCATCGTTTTCTCCAACGGAAAACTGAAACCCCAACTCTAAAAACTAGCCACAAAAAGCTTAGAACTGAAGCACAGAGCAAGGGGTAAGGGGGTGGAAGGATGTATAAAATCAGGGGAGGGATGGGCACGAGATTGCAATGACGGTTCATGGGTGACAAGGTGGTGGGAGAACCTTGGGGTAGACAATGATGTAAATATATTTATGTGCAATCAATTAAAAAAAAATAAAGATCAGAAGTAGAAAAAAATGCTGAGTACCTGAGAGAATAACTAAGCAAGGGTATCTTTAAAGCTAGGAGAAAAAAGAGTCTCCTTAGCCTTCCCTGGGAAACTTTCTCAGGATGCCCTGCTTTTCTGTTTCCTTTACTTCCAATCTGCTTGTATCTTCTTAAATAAACTTGCCTCTTTCAACTTAAAAAAAAAAAACCACAAATAAATAAAGTAAAATAAAGCTAAAAAAGCTAGGGGAAAAGAGACTTTGAAATACATTTAAGTATTACTGTTTCCATCGTCGTCATATTAGACGCACAGTACACTTCAGGTAGGCCATGGCTGCACACCTCCCAGAGGCACCTTTCACACAAACTACAACTTGCACAACACAGTATCCTAATAGGCTGTGTGGCCCAGATCCATGCACCGACAAAGAGGTAACTAAGAAGCCTATCTCCTACTTCGGAGAAAGGAACAATGAAAGCTGCAATTAAATTGTCTCCAGTATTTGCTGCCTGTTAATTATTCAAGGAGCTTATTTTTGGTAAATCAAGAGTTTGTCAACAACCAACAACAACAACAAAAATTCAGTCTCACTGTACAGAAAGAGCACGAGACGAAATGGTTTGAGTTAAAAATCCTTCACGCTGCTATTAACTTACAATCTTGGGCAAGTCACCGAGCCACTGTGAATCTCCCTTTACTCATCTGTAGAACAGGCATAATGTTTACATCATTATAGTTAATATCATTATAGTTAATAGTTCATTCCCTACATGAAATAGTAGGGAATGAAATAACAAATGTAAAGTATCTGGCATACTGTAAATGTGCAATAATGGTATCTCTATTTAAATCCAAGCAGTACGGGAAAAAAATGAACTATAATTCTGATTATTTGGTGGGAAAATGCTGGACAAAATGATACTTATCATAGGAGAGTAGAATGGTATTAAAGTAAAATGATGGAAAAGAAAATAAGATAGGACAAAAGAAATTAGCAGGAGCCACAAAAGGGTGAAAACAAGTGAGTGAGAGAAGGCAGGCAGGTAGCGATGTCCGGGAGAGCCACGGAGAGACACAGCTCCTCTGGTTAGCCCTGCAACCAACTCTCACTTTGTGTCTATTTATGGGAAGTGAAACTTTCCTATCTGTCCTTCATTCTGAAGGCAAATGCTGATGATAAGGAGAATCTATTTCCAATACACCCACTGGCTATGCCTTGGATTTCCTATAAAACCAAGTGAGAAAATTTGTAACACAATCTGATCAAAAGGCCTCTGTTGGTCAAATAAACACTCAATCGACATAAGCAGAAGAGGAGCCTGTGATGTTTTTTCCCAGTATCAGGAAGAGAGAGAGAGAGAGCTCTTCACAGTCAAGGCAGGAGGAGTCACTGCAATAGAAATAAAGTGCTCTGCTGGTCGAGGATGCAAGCATATGGATTACAATTTCATTTTCCTCTCTCTCATTCCCAAAAGTGGGTCAAAAATCACTTTCCATTAACAACAGTGACAAGCATGGCAATCACCAAGTAGAATACAGAGATGCACTACGTAAGAAATCGTGGGTGCTTTGTCCTAAATAAAAACTACAGTAACCCTAGTAATTGCAAAAGAAATGTCCCATAATAAAAGAATAGATTAGTAAATTAAAACACATTGACGCAGGCACAAAAAGCCATGAAAATGACTACACAGATACAGGGAAAACTGTATACATTCTAGTAAGTGGGAAAGCAAAACACAAAAGTATCATATAAGCTATCACTGCATCTGTGTAAAATATAGAATCATAAACAGAGACTGAGTGGTAATGTTGGAAAAGGAAAATAGCGTTTGGATTGAGACTGCAAATTATTTTCTTCGTATTTTCTATAAATTATGAATACACATTTTGATTTTGAAGGCCAGCTACTGGGATCTGTGTCTGTGTGCTACATAGGGGGTAAAACATCATGCAAGTACCTTTCTGCTGCATTAACTCGGAGGGCTGTGTGACTGAGGCCACAGGTTCCACCGGGTGATTTGTAGCAAGAGGTGTTCTTGTTGACGAGGTTCCTGACAGAACAGCAGATACTACTGGGCTGGACTTGCGAGGCGGCACGTTTTGCATAACCGGACAGGATAAAGACTCTGCAACTGAAGACAAAGAACTGTTTCTTCCACAGCAATCAACTTGATATAAATCAAAATACGAACAATATAGTTTATCTCAAGTTACCGTAGAAACTACAGTAGCATCACAGTTATCTAGTTTGTCGATATTTAGAGAGTGGTCCAAAAAAAAGATTTTCAAAACCAGTGAACGTTTACTCACCAAATATATTGGCTATCTGCCTAAAACATCTCCCAAGTATCCTTACCTTCTTAAGGTGAACCCAAAATAGTAAAAATGACCATTTTCACTAATGATCATTACTATTTAGTATTAATTACTGCACCGTGTATGGCACCTAGATAAGATGAACAGAGGTTGTTTGCTTCTGCTGTTCACAATTTCCACAGCTGCCTCCAACTTCAGTTCAGATCTCATTTGATGTCATTATAAACTGCCACTGTTCACCGGCTGTCACAAATCTGATGCTGTATTTCACATAGAATCAAGAGCAGACCTAATGCACGAAGTTGAACTTCTGGAATAAAGTATATGAGTTCTGTGATAGCTCAAATTACCTGACCTAAAGGATAATCTTCAACTAAGCAAGAGATCATTCCAATATTAGTATGTGTGCTGAGCACACAACCAAGAGATCACTGAAAAACATTGTAACAACCTAAAGACATTAACAAATGAGCAGACAGGCAGGGTGAAGTGCCTTGAAGGGAAGCTGAGACTAGGAATCACTTGAGTCTGCGGGTTCCAGACCAGCCTGGGGCAACACAGCGAGACCTAGTCTCAAAAAAATAGCTGGGTGTAGTGGCACACGCCTGTAATTCCAGCTACCTGGCAGGCTAAGGCTGGGGATCGCTTGAGTCCGTGGAACCCCGGGCACCCTGGGCAACATAGCAAGACCGGATAAAGAAAATGAGTGATTTCGATTTCTGATTTTGTATGCACATACACCCACAAATAAGTAAAAACAATGTGGTATTGTGTGGTGTGTGTTCATACATATACATGCTCTGGATTATTATTCAGTCATAAAAAAAGGAAGTCCTGACAGAACAATGTGAGTGAACTGTGAGGGCATTAAACTGAGATAAGTGGAACAGTGCACGACTTAACATGTGGAATCTAAAAAGTAAGTCACAGAAAACAGGGCAGAACCATGCCAGGGAGTGGGAGAAATAGTGAGATGCTGATCAAAAGTACAAGTTTTCAGATATGAGTAAGTTCCAGGGCTCAAATTCCGTAATGGTGACTATAGCTAAAACTGCTGTTTCATGTACCTGAGAGTTGAGATCATATTTTAAATGTTCTTACCCTACACGCACACACACACACACACACACACACACACACACACACACACATACACACACACATACACACACACAGAGTAAGATGAGGCTGGGCTGTCAAGCGCAGCATCCCCATGTTCCAGTCACATATGAAGGGGTCCCTGTGTACACCTCACTGTGTAGCCACGTGCACCAGCTAGGCTGTGTGAGCACAATCCATGATGTTCACAGAGCCACAAAACTGCCTAATGATGCATTTCTCAGAATATAACCCTGTTGCTAAGCAACACAGGCTATATTAACTAGCCTTACCGTGTAATCGCTTTGCAATACATGAGTAGCAAATCATCGCATTGTAAATCTTAAATTTATACAAGGTTAGGTCAGTTCTATCGAAATAAAGCTAGGGGTGAGGGGGGACCTAAAGCAAAAGACATTCAAGTGGGTGACTATGTTGACCAGCCATGTAGAGAGACACATACAGACATAGGTGTGTGTGTGCACGCATGTGTGTATGTGTGTGTGTCTGTGTGCATGATACACGTACCTATGTCTCTCTTACACATAAAATCATACAAAAAGAAACCTGGTCTAGGAGTGAAAGAAATTTAAGTTTATAGTGACACACACACACCCCCCCCCCCAAAAAAAAAAAAAAAAGTGTTAAATACCCTAACAGCATACAAAAGATGCAAATCTGGAGAAAGAGGAAAGAAGGTAGAAGTTGGCCTAACTCTAGTGCATGCTTCACCCTGGCTTGGAAGAACAAAAACTATGGAGACTAAAGATACTGCCATATCTTGCTGTTCCTCTCAAGGAGACGTGGCGACCAGTCTCCTCAGCAGGAATGGGAGTGACCTATGACCGGGTTTTGTCAACAGAACTGAGCAGAAGCAATGGTATCTGAGTCACTGATCTCAAACCTTATGAGGCCTTGCAACTTCTCTCTTTCTGTTCCTGAAATGCTACCTTGAGACCATCATATAAGGAAATTAGTGTGATCAAGCAGAGAAAGGCCCAGATACCCCTGTGACCCGATATCAACTGCCCCACCAGGTGACGGAAGGCCTCCCACCTTCCAGCCCCAACAGGCCTCCAGTTAAACGAAGTCAACTGAGTGAGTCAAGGAAAAATCAGCAGAGACCACAAAATCATAAAACAAAACAAAAAAAAAATTCATATTTTGTTTCAAACCAGTACTACATCACTGAATAATCAATTATTAAAACTGCTAAGAAACAAAGATATAATCATCTAAAATCAGGTGACAGAGAAAAGGGAAGGCATATGGAAGCTAGAGTAAATATACTATTCTCGCCTTTACTCATAATAGCAAATTACAACACTGTCTAAAATGATGTTTTACCTACCAGCAAGGCTCGCCTGGTTCCAACAACACAGTCCCTCACCCAGTGAAAGGACACTGCCAAAGGAAAGAAAGAGACTAATGGACTTAGCACAACTAGTAAACAACAAAGAGTGGAGTTTGAGAGAATGGAAGGGGCACGGGGCGGGGGAGGGAGGGGGTTCCCAAAAAACACTTAAGAGATGTTGTGATCTAAAGAACAAAGTAATATTGAAAAAAATTTTAAATATCAAAAAAATTTTTAAAAAGTAAAATGATGTTTTACATGGCCTCTGGTTAACTATGTGCCAGGTTAAAATCTCCACTATATTTAATAATTTTTACTAAAGATAAGTTCAAAAACTGTATCTTCTTTAACGTCATCAGACATCACATGGTATTAATGAATTGAGACCAAAAATCTGTAAGGAACTGGAAACGTAGATAAATAAGCCAAACCCTCCAAGCTGCTACTGCTCTGTGGACATCCGCTGCACACCTACTCTGATGCCCACTGGGCAGACAAAAGACATCCTGAACACAGTCAGGCTGGGGCACCTGAAAAAGCATCTCCCAGTACCACTTCCAAGACCCTGGCCCATTGTGGCTTTCACGGTAAACGCAAGAGCTAAAACAGTGCAAATATGCCCCTTTCTAATCCAAAAGGCCTGATGACTAGGTTTTCAAATAAAATGTGACTTTATAATTATCCTTACATTGTATTCAAGAAGTGTTTTCATTACTAGGCTCTTCCAGATCTTCCAGTGAGCTAGCCAAATGATCCCATAGTTCACTGATCCTCCATCCCAGTATAAACTGGTTCCATCTCAGGTCCCATTCCTATCTCAGAAACAAGACAGGAGTCGCCTATATTCCACTTTCTCATGAAAGTCAGAGTCTGTAAGTCCAAGGGAACTTATGTGCTGATCTATGAAAGGGCAGATGACAGAAGAGAGAAAGAAAACAGAGTTTCCAGGGGGCAGAAAGCCCTGACTCTGAGAAGGACAGAATCAGAAGAAACAAGCAGCTGCTTCTCACGGGAAGACCACAGGCCACTGGCCCCGGAAAGCCCGTCAGCAACATGCTGGAGTTGCCATTTCCACTCATCTGCGCGTTCGGCTTCCCAACGTCCCTGACACCAGGTAGTCCAGACTTGAGATACAGTCAAGAACTGGACACTGCCACAGCTTTGCCAACGTCCGCTCCTTACCACGAACTTCCCCAATCGGTTCAAGAGCAGATTCTGTTAAGTTCAAGTTCACAAGCCGAGTGCGTGTAACCTACCAAAACCCCATCCTAAGGCACTACGTATCCCTGACACACCAATGTTGAAATGAATCAACCACGTCCTGGTTTAAGACGATCAGAAAGCCTCAGGACGAGGGCTTTCTTCAAGGGCTTCTTCCCCTTTTCCTCACCTGTATCCTCGCTTACCACTACGAAAATGAGGACGCATTAGCTTCAAGGCCGAGGAGGTAAATCTGGGAGAGTGGTTTGCAGGGGGGTGGGGGTGGGGGTGTCTCGGGGAGCCGGTGCAGCTCTGCACGGCATCGTTTTTTTCCCTGAGTGAGGCTCTGGCAGGCAAGGTGAGCGAGCGTGGAAAAGGAGCGGCCAGTCGAGCCCACCCCGCTTTCCCCTCCATCTAACATTAGAGACAACTAGCACAGACACCAGCCAACCAATGAGTCAGCAGTGGCTGACCTGCCCATCACAACAAGGACTCAGGTGGCACAAGGCAGGCCGCTGAGCAGCTCTATGGCCACGTAAAGGGCAAAGGTTCAGGCGGATGACACAAACTACACAATCGAAAGGGACGAATCGCAAAGGTGAGCTGCTGCCAGTTTTCTACTGGGCAACACCACCTTGAAGCTTCATGCAAATACAACCCCAACGGGAAATGCACTTGCTGGCCAGGCCCTGGGGACCTTTTCATCTCACGTACCGGGGTTGGTTGGGTTGTTGCTGGCAGCAGCCTGGGTGCCAGTGTGGTTTCGGATGAGACTGTCTTGGGTGGAAGACAGGCCTGAGGCTGACCACGAGAGGGTATTATATCCTGAAAGATGCTGCTGCTGCTGCTGCTGCTGCTGCTGCTGCTGCTGCTGCTGCTGCTGCTGCTGCTGCAACGGTGTAGGCAGAGGTGGGAGCAGCGAGGGGTGGGTGAGGGCTGCGCTCTGACCAGGAAAGGCAGGCTCTCGGGCCGGTCTGACAGCCCCAGCGTTCTGTGAGGTAAACATGGGCGGCCCATATGGATCGCCAGCAGGCAGAGAGGGGTGGGAAACACTAGGATACGAAGCATTAGAAACAGTCGACAGAGCGTAGTGACCACATGTGGAGGGGAATCCCTGAGAAGCAACAGAAGAGCTGGCAGAGTACACGGCGGGGCTGCTGTAGTGATTCACTAGCGGGGAATACGACTGGGAGGCACTCGTATGCAGCTGCGAGGCTGGTGATGCGGCACCGTGGAAAGGTCCTGGAGCGGATCCCACAAGGTGAGGGGCAGGAGGACCTCGGCCGTAGGCTTGCTGAGCTCCTGGCTGATGGCTCGCAGCGTTCGCCGCTCCCACGTTTGCGGTTGGTGCTGTATAGAGGCCAGAGTAGTAATTACCGCACTGGCTATCCAGCGGCAACGAGGTCATCTTCCCGGGTCCTTGAGAGTAATGTCCTGAGGGAGTGATGTAGTTTTGAGGAGGGAATCCATACCCAGGGGGAACCTGCGTTGGATTCTGAGCTGGACCTGAAAGAGAAAAAGCAAAGAGGCATAGGGCTTGGTGAGGAGGGAATTAATTCTTCAGCGCAAAGTCCCAAGAAAGCGTCATCCTAATTTACTTCACTGTATTTCCAAACTGTCACAAAGAAGGACCGTTCCAGACCCGGTGTGGGCGCTCACTTCCAAGATGGCCCCCGAAACGCCCACCTGACGGCAGGCACCCTGGGTGTGAGTTCACACCCCTTCACAACGCACCAGGACTGGCGTGTGAAACAGCAGAGAGCCGAAGCAGTGAGGTTCACGTCCGAGACAGCCCAGTCCTGGGCGCTGGCTCCCCTGGACTCTGCAGTCCGGAAGGACACAGCTGTCGGGCTGTGACCAGACCTGTGGGGAAAGCCCACCGGCGAGGAACGGAAGCTTCTGACCAACAGCAGGGGGAAGTCGTGGGGTGCCAAGCTCCCTGTGAACAAACCTGGGGGCAGAGCCTTCACCCCCTGCAGGGTCTTCAGAAAACCAGAGCCCAGCTGACAGCTTGACGACCATTCCATGACACCCCCGGAAGCAGTCGAACTGCTCCCAAGTTCACGGTCCCTCAGCATGAGGAGAAGAACCATCTGCCGCTCTAAACTGCTAAGGGTTAGACCACGTTGGTACGCAGCCACAGACAATCTAACAGGCTCAAGCACAGAAGCGCAAACCTTTTTTACTAGTCTTTTAAAGAAATATCAAAGTAAGCAACACAGTCGTTGCAAGAAGTACTTTTTTTGTTTTCAACTGATGAAGAATATAAATTGGAAAGAACAAGGAAACCCCCTTTTCTCCCTGGGAGGTGAGGGCCCCTCCCAGCCCGAGCTGCAGCAATGGAGTCCTACGTATTCTCTGCATGTGCAGGTAAAAGGCAAGTCTGAGCAAATTATTAGTTCTTACACTCAAGAATCATTCCACAGTTCCGCAACTTGCTTTTTGTACCTTAATCTATACTGCTATCCTCCTGGGTTGGCATAATAAATCTTCATTATGCTTATAAATGAGTATTTATGGTGAATACATCAAGAAGTGAATTTATACCAATGACATAAACTGTGATGAATCTGTAGTGTAAATTCCTAGAAATGAAACTGGAAGTTCAAAGGGCTGCTGCTTTTGAACTTGACCCTGACAGCCAAATACCTCTTCAAAAGGCCTGTCTGTGCCTACCTTCCAGCAGATATGCTTTATAAGCCTCAAAGTCCCAACACGGAGTAATATTTTAACCCTGTCAAATTGGCAGTTAACACTAGTTTGAGGCACTTAACTAAGTGGTGCTGTGAATCTCTCCTATTTCAAAGTCATTTGGGTGTCTTCCTCTATTATTTGCCCTTTTCCCACAGTTTCTGCTTTCATTCAAGATTTAGACATGTCTCTGTAGTTTAAGAAATGTAACTATGTTACTATGTGCTCCTTATGTTTGCCCTCAAGATAATATAAATAAGTTTATTTATATTGTCTTATGCTATTATAGTTTCTTGAGAATTATGCAGTAAAATCCCTCCTTGATGTGTGATAGGTCTTTAAATCATGCTTAGTAGGACTTTACTTGCAATTTTTAAAAAATATAAACCATGTTTTCCTCTAGTGCTATTAGTACTTTCAATTTTCAGTATTTGTAACTCTAATCATTATAAAATGTATTTATCAATATATCATTAAAATTAATACTGAATTTATTGATAGTATAAATATCAAACAGATTACATGGTACCACTATTCTAAACAGAGTGTAATTTTGAATAGTGAGTGGCACCATGTAATCTGTTTGATATTTATACTGCTAAAGTCACTATTTAGAATAGTGAGTGGTATAACATATATAATGTTCACTCCTCCTCAATCCCCCTTGAAGTAATAGAATCATTATACAAACTTTACACATAAAACAAAAGAGGAGCTGAAGTTCCTTAAAACAATCACATACTTAAGAACAGGGCTGGGTCTGAATCAATCCATGCCTTAAACAATGATCTGCTGTCACTCACTGCACTGAATCTGGCTGGCTGTATTCAGGACGCAAATGATCAATTGTCCAAACTAAAGAAACCTACTTTTGGTTCCAAATAAGTGCAAATCAATAACCCTAGAATATAATCTCCCTATCCTGAAAGATGCAGATATCTATGTCATATCATAAATGAAAGGATATAGATTCACAAACTGCTTCAAGTTCACATAGAAGTGCCAATGAATTCACAGGCGTAATAATGTATAAAAACATAAATGACAAAAGGCATATGGGTAAAACTCACAGTTCCTCATGCCATGGTGGAATCTTAATCATTGGTTGAGTAAACACATATTCTATGGCAGACACAAATTTTACTTACAACCACAAGCTGTAACAAAATAATAACCACATTTCTATCATTCTAGAATTACAGAGAACTAAGTTCAGATGACACTTTTACTAGGTGTATAATTTACTGTTATTACAGGATATTTCACAGGTCAGAGTTCACATGAAAGAATTTATTTGCTTAAAAGGAAAAAAGTAGAACAGGAATCTTTTGTTAAAATAGCCAAGCCAGGCATGGTGGCGCGCGTCTGTTGTCCAAGCACTGAGAGGCAAGAGGCTTGGGACTGCTTGAATTTGAGGGTCCAAGACATAACGAAACCTGGTCTCTAAAAAAGCAGCCGGGTGCCTTGGTGGGTGCCTGTAATCCCAGCTACTTGGGGGGTTGAGGATGGGAATTACTTGAGTCCATGGTACCTCGGGCAACCACAGCAAGACCTAGTCTCAAAAATTAAAAAAAAACAAACAAACAAACAAACAAATAAATAGATAAATAAATAAATGAACGAATAAATAAAAAAGCAAAAAAATAAAAAGAGAAAGAAAGAAAAATATTCTCCCACCCTAAAGTATATAATACAAAAAGAGAATTTGCTACTTTCCACCTTTGAGAAAACTCTACCCTGGAAAGAATTTATCAACCATGTGGGCGTGAGATCTGTTTAAGTATATACTCAGTGACTGATCTGGCATATCCATGTTACATGATCTGAAAACAGAAATAATCATCATCAGGTCTAAGCTACTCAAATGTCATTCCTCTAGAAATAACAGGAATTTTGTTGCTGGTGAAGCTGATCAGACCTGAATTACCTACCAGGTCTTTCACATCTCAGCAAAGACAAGACAGACTTTGTGAGATATGAAGGTAGCTAACTGCATCAATGCTTACCATTACTTACTCTATCAAAACCTAAAGGACAAATGTCTACAAGGCACCTGAAAACAATTTAATCAAAAATGATAAACAAAGCAGAACTCCCTTGAAAGCAAACCGCTTCTTTCAAGTATGTTTAATCACTTTTGAAAACCTACACTGAAATAAATAAAACCAAAAGCGCAAGGATTAAAGTGGAAAAAAATATCGAGGACAAGCAAAGTAGCTTTTAAAGCTTACTGTGACCCAACAAAAAATAATTTTCCTGTTCTTTAACTTTAAAATATATTTGATAACAGATGTAACACCAAACTAATTAAATTAATTCACATTCTATTTCTTCTACATGAAAATATTAAAAGCTGTGCCTGGTGAATACTATAAAGTGTATATATGCCTACGTTCATTTTTGGAAAACACAGACTGTATAGCTGATGAGATCTCTATCAATATTAGCACTTTCATTAGCCTAGATGTCCCCTGGCAACTGTGGCAGTTTTAAAACAGTACCTACATCCTTTGAAACTTTGCTGATTAAAGGGTGGGGTCAGTACCTATACTCCTGGACTCCTAGCAGGTCTCTGCCAGCAAGAAGAGCAGGAGTGAAGCTGTGTGACTTTCTGGGCGTGGTCACAGGCCACGGCTTATGTGTTGTTTGTCAGCACACTTGCACGTGAGCCTCATGTGGCCATAGAAGACTACTTTCTCCAGAGTTGCAAGGTCTGAAGAAACCCAGCCACATGGGTTTAGCTGGTGTGCAGTCCCAGCAGTCCTTCGAGTCCCGGTGCCAGATAGGGGAATCAATGAGCCTTATGGAGCATGCCCATCTCCAGCCGCTGAGTCACGGAGCCCTCCTGGACATCAGAGCGGAGTCCTCTCCAGCTCCCGCTCAACAGCATCAGGCAGCCTAATCAAGTGGTTGTCCTAAGTAATTGTTGTAGTGTAATCTGATACTAAGGACTACCAGCTGGAAGAGCAACTGGTTACGGTTTTTAAAAATTCAGATTCTAAGACTGAAGTCCATCACAGCTTGAATAACCGTTACAAAAGGAAATGTCATCTTCAAACAAGTTAAACATAATTTGAGTATATAATGCACTAAGTTGTCCTGTTACAAAAACAGTTCCTTCTTAGAATACAGTGTCCGAGTGCTGGAAAGCATACTTAAAATTTGGAGAAAAGCAACACCAGTACTCTAGAAAGTAACAAAAAAGGAAACAACCAAGGGCTGGAAATCAGGTCCACAATGAAAGCAACACAGCTGGAAACACAAACACACATGCTGACAGGCGCCATATGTCTGCACTAGCCAAGATGGCTGCCACCAGTATGTGTGGTTCTTGGGCACGAGAAATCAGACTAAGCCGAACCAAAAAGTGTCATAAACTTAAAACACACAATGGATTTTGAAAAAAAAATAGTATGAAAAACATAAAAAGCTCAGCAATTTTATAACAATGAACATAGGTCAAAACGGTAACACTGTGTATATATTTGGGATAAATGCAGAATTAAAATTGATTTTATGTGTTTCTTTTAAACAATTTAGTATGATTTCTAGACAATTTAAAATCATATAGATGACCTGTATTAATTCCTACTGAATGCTGCTACACACACACACACACACACACACACACACACACACAAAAAACCAAAGGGAAAGGGGAATTAATGACATCTTGCATGGAATGCCTTTAATTTAGACATCAGTAGAGGAGCTCCAGTGGCGCAATCGGTCGGTTAGCGCGCGGTACTTATATAGATATCAGTAGAAATAGTAATTATGAAAGTCATTTTAAGACACTGCCAAATCTCATGAAAGTTACTGACTTCTATGAAAAAAAAAAAAAAAAAAGACAACTGGCTTCTGGGACAAATAAGATGTAAATCTATACGAAAAGACTAGTTGATATTTTAAAACCTGTAAAAGGTTGTAAAGGAGGGATACGATCAGTTACTGAAACGGATAGCTTAATTTTTGAAAAAAAAAACACTCTAAAAATAGATTTCGTAGACAGGCAGCCATTACAAAAAGATATGAACTGATCCTACAAAATAAATTTGCAATCTTACTACCTCATATCCTGCTATTGTACATGTAATTGTATAGCAGTTATCCTGCTATTGTACATCTCCAATATTTTCTTTTTGTAAATACCTGTATAATTCAATTAAGCAGACATGAGATTTAAACATACAATTTCATATGAGTCCTCTGTTTAGCATGACTTGACTATCTTTCCATCATAACTGTTTATGTCTGAATAGTATTCCACTCCACAGGTTTAACATAGCTTAATCGATTCTCTATTACTGGTCATCTAGGTTGTTTTTAATATTTTTTACAGAAACATTAACCCACAGATGATAAATACATTTCACACAAGTTTGCATTCATTTGCTTTACTGTTTGAGAAGTTGATTCTCTTTCAGTTATAGTGGCTGGTTCAGCAACTCCATGTGCAGACACAGGAGGGATATGAGGATGCCCAGCTAAGACAGCAGGCAGAGATCAGCGCCAGAGTGGCTAACACGCTGAATTTAGCAGAAGACTTCTAGCCAATTATTATAAACAGCTGAAAAAAATCATATGTGAAAAAAATCAATACAGCTGAGAAAAAAATCATACATGAGAGAACAGATAATATCAACAAATAAATAAAAAACATTTAAGAAACAAATGGGGTTTATACCAGGATTGCCAGGGTGGCATAGCATCTGAAATACATCCAGTGCAATTCATCATATTAAGAGACTAAAGAAGAAAATGTGGACTAGTGCATCAACAGCTAGAGAAAGCACTCAGATAAAATCAACATCCATTCATGATTAAAAACTTCGTATTGCTCCAAGAAGGAAATGTTCTTAGCCCAACAAGGAATACCTGAAACCTTACAGCAGACATTATATTTAGCATCACACAGTGGTGAGACAAACACGGCTTTCTCTCTAGATCAGGACAAGGAAGGCTCTATCTTCTCTCCTCAGTCCTGTTAAAAATGCTCAAGATGTTGTAATCAATTAAAAAAATGCTCAGGATGTAGCAGCTACTTAAAAGAATCAAGACAAATGGTGAAAGACTGCAAAGGAACTGCAGCAAGAAAACATGGACAGATCACGGATGAATGTAACTTGGCCACCCAACGCAAATTTAAGACTGAAAATCTGACAGCAAGGTTCACCTGGTCCCAACAACAACGGTAATCCCTCATCCAGAGAAAAGACTATCATAGGAAAGAGACTAATGGACATAGCACAGCTAATAAACAACAGAGTGGGGTTTGAGAGAATGGAAGGGGCACCAGAGGAAGGAGAGCGGGGGAAAAATAATAACACAGAGGTTGTAACCTAAGGAACAAAATAAAAAAGTATTAAAATTTAAAAGAAAAACTGCAAAGGAAGAAATAAAACCGTATTTACAAAAAAGACATGACTATGTAGAAAATTTTAAAAGAGCCTGGAACTAATCAATGAGTTAATCACAGTCACGGATACAAGGTGAAAATACCAGAGTGAATTGCATTTCCACAGACGAGTAATGAACATATGAAACTTATACTTAAAAAAAAACAGTATTTGTAATACCAAAAATACACATTAAAATATAAATCTAACCTCATCAAACATGAAGGATTTATATGCAAAAAACTGTGAAACACCAAAGAACACAATCAAGAACTTAAATGCACTTATATCCTATGTTTTTGGACTGGAAGACTTGATACTAAAATGTCACTTATCTTAATTTTGATCTTCAGATCCAAAACAATTCCACTAAAAAACAGCAGACTTTTTGCGAAGATATCAACAAGGCACTACTAATATTTCTATGAAATGACAAAGGCAGTAAAATAGCAAAAAAAATATTTTTAATTTTAAGGGAAAAAAAGTTGGCAGGTTCACATGGCACCATTTCTAGACTTACTTTTCTGGTGCTACAATAATTAAAGTGTGCAATGGTAAAAGGCTAGACACACAGAAAATAGTAGTAGAGACAGACACAAAAGCACAACCACCTGATTTTTGCGCTAGGCAATTTAGTGGGGGAAAGGATCTTCCCCTGTGTACACAGGGTTTCACACATCCACAGGTCAGAGAGGGAGAATAAACACTTAACTCTAACTTCAAAAATATACAAAGTCATGATTTACAGATCAAAAGGTAAAAGTTTCAAAAATTCTAGAAGAGCATGCTGAAGAGTACCTAGGTGACTATGGATTTGGAAATAAGCTCTTGCCTATGACATCAAGAGTATGACTTGGCCACCCAAGTGACAGAAAATACTGATAAGGTGGACTTAACAAATTAAAGACACTTCTCTGCAAAAAGCATTAAGAGTATTAAAAGACAAGCCATAGACTAGGAATGACATAATCACACACAAAAAAAGAACTGTACCTGGAATATAACAAGCACACTTAAAAGTGTGTAAGAAAATAGACACTCCAGCCGGGCACGGTGGCTCGTGCCTGTAAGCTTCATCCTATGAAGCGGCCAGGGCTAGGGATCAAGGTTCCAGTCCCGCCTGGGGTCTGTAGCGAGACCTAGTTCCAAAAAATAGCTGGGCGTGGTGGTGCGCGCCTGTCATCCCAGCTACCTGGGAAGCTGAGCCTGGGGATTGCTCGAGTTTGTGGTACCCCGGGCAACAAGAGCCTGCGGTTCCACAGGCAAAAATAGCAAGACCTAGTCTCAACAAGAAAAGAGAAAAGAAAATAGACACTCCAAAAGTTGGTGAAAAAGCTGAATAGCTAGTCACCAATGACGATTCATGGGTAGCAAAGATGACCATCATTAGCCTTGGGGAAATGTCAATTAACACCACCATGAGGCTGGGGCTAGGGATCAAGGTTCAAGTTCCACCTGGGGCCCATAGCGAGACCTAGTTCCAAAAAAAATAGCTGGGCGTGGTGGCGCGCACCTGTCATCCCAGCTACGTGGGAAGCTGAGGCTGGAGATGGCTTGAGCCTGTGGTATCCCGGGCAATGAGAGTCTGCAGTTCCACAGGCAAAAACAGCGAGACCTAGTCTCAAAAAAAAAAAAAAAAAGTATCAAATGCCAGCAAAGATGTCAAGCAACAGGAACTTTCACTCATTGTTGGAGGGGATGCAAAACTGTCCCATCCCCCTCCCAAACACTTTGGACTCTTCCTGTAGATTAACTGTAGGAGGTACCTTCACACTCACAGTCTCGGGGCCTACACCTCTTTACCTCCCTGGGCAGAAAACTTGTGGTTACACAGAAACAAGCACATGAGTGTTCACTGCTACAGACAAGAAACTGGAAACAGAGGATTGGATAAACAACCCTGTTGCCTACATACAATACAATACAATACTGCAGAGCAGTAACTGGAAACAGCCTGGCTCACGCAACAGCTTGGATGAACAGAGCTAAATCTACATGGTTTATGCCACCGCTGATAAGACATTCTGGAAGGGGCAGGGTCCTGGGGGGGTGGGAACCAGAGCGACGGATACAGGGGTGGTAAGCAGGTGGGAGGGGACATCTTTTCCGGGGAAAAGAGCAGATCCACATGGTGCTGGGGCGGGGAGGAGTGCTCTTGTGCACAGAGCAGTATACACAGAATGAACGCAAATCTATCAATATGCACAATTTCGCGAAACAGCAACCAGGATGTCCAACAAATCTGGGAGGGAATGGAAACTACCAAATCAGTCTAGGTGTATAACAAATGCATGCTGACCTAACTGAAAGCTGTT
Organism: Uropsilus gracilis; assembly: GCA_004024945.1. NCBI lineage: Eukaryota > Metazoa > Chordata > Mammalia > Eulipotyphla > Talpidae > Uropsilus > Uropsilus gracilis. The sequence continues at coordinate 1,551 of PVHY01019818.1, read as the reverse complement.
TAACTACTATCCACAGATACTGATGTTTAGATGCATGGGTGAGATATACATGCATATAATGTGTGTATATATAGTGCATAGTGGCTCTGTATATGCATATCTCCCAGCTCTGTCCAACGAGCCCAGAAGCAATTACATTCCAGCACCAACAAACAACGACATGCAGGACCCAGTTCTTAGTGTCTTAATACCATCTCGTGCTGAGGTAGGGTAATTACAAGATTGCCTGTAAGAATGCCAGAAAGAAAGAAAATGCTTAAAAAAAAAAAAAAAAAGATGGGAGCAAAGAGACAAAGGAGTCAACCTGAATGAACTCCCAGTGGCCAACGTGAGCAACAAATATAACAACGTGAGCAACAAATATAAACGACAGTACTGGAATATTCCTGAGTCTACAATGAAAAAGGGGAGGTGTCCATCTTTTTTTACAGAAAGGTTCCAAATAACACAAGTAGAAGGGGTGAGGGAAAGAGGATATCATTAGGCCTCAGAGTAATAATTACTGCAGATGAAGCCAGGGTTACTAAACTTAGTGAGGAGAAATAGGACAGTGACTTCAAAGGATCTCTCCCAGAATATGCATTGCTTCCTACCGCAATTTTAACGTATGCCCACAAAGTCTATGGCGATTTTAACCTATGCCCACAAAGTCTATGATGCCCCTCAGGCCAAGAGGTAAACATTAGTTCTTTTTTCTTATTGAATGTAGCCTGGAATTAAGTGACTTAGCCCTAAAAAAGAAAAAAAAAATGCTAAGCTTATTGTGGAAACAAAAATTGGGGCACATTGGCCCCTCCTGTGGACTCCCCAGGTCCCCAAAAAGCCTGAATTTAAAGCCCCCATGCCTAGTCTGATGGTTTTGCGACATAGGTCTTTGGGAGTTAAGGAGGTCTAGATTAAGTCTGGAGGGGAGAACCCCCATGAGGGAACTCGCGACAGAGAAAGGAAGAGAGCTCGCTCTGTTGCCTGTACCTGCCGGGAAGGCCATGTCCGCCAACCTACAGCGAGAAGGCAGCGTCACATCACAGGGGGAGGGTCTTCACCGGACCAGCTGCTGCCCTCCGGGTGCAGCCTCGCCACCTGTTGAGGACACAGCTGTTCTGGCTCAAGCCACTGGTCTGCACAGCTGTTCTGGCTCAAGCCACTGGTCTGCGGGCTTTGGCACAGCAGCCCGAGCTCAGGTGACTACAGCACCTCCTTCATCAAGTGTCCACGTGTAACTCCGCCTCACTACTCGCAAGCCTGGTGCCCCTCCTGCTGATAAATAAAATAAAAAGGGGGACTTGTGGGAGCTAACCTGAAATGGGGGACCCATGGGGCGAAAGCACCCATGGGCGAAGCTCTCTGCCCCCACAGGAGGGGTGTTTCTGGGAGCTGACCTTCACAAGGGGACCTTTAGGGCGTTGCCCCCAGACCCCAGGCAAGGGAGTTGTTGAGGTCATCCTCTGATTTACTAAACAATTCTAAGCAGCCCTGCGGTCAGGGTATTTCCCTAAAAAGGTCAAAGCAAATCCTACTTACCTTGGTGGAGTCTCAGTGAAGGAATAACAA
>PVHY01019817.1:0-26706 GCA_004024945.1 Uropsilus gracilis | reverse complement strand
CCCCAGCCCCCAGCACTCAGCACTAGTCTCTCTCCACCCACCCACCCCAACCTTTTACACACCCCTCTGCCTAGCCCGGTCCCTGCGAAGGAAACTGTGGAGTCCCTCTGCAAAATTAAAAGACTCCCGACAACAACATGGGAGAGGACGGGGTCTTGCTTAAAAATCAAGAACTACAATACAATTATTTTATTTTTACAGCCAGAAGAATATAGTCTTAGCTGTTTCTTCTCTAAGAGGGGGGGAAATAATCCTTAAGAAAGCAATATAAATCTGACTAAAGCTTTCCTCAAATAAAGTGCACAAAGCAGTGGAAGCTAATCCCCAGCCCTCCACCCACCAAATTAATACAAAATCTCCACTCCTGCTTAATAAACTCTTAAGGTCCTGACCAGTTTGAAGCAGGTTCATTCTGTGCCAAGCACTGTGTTAAGTGCTTTGCATAAATTATCTCATTTTTCTCTCCCAACAGCCTAGAAGGTAATAAGTATTGATATTTAAATTTCCCAGATTCAGAATGTGAGGTTCAAAGAGGTTGTGACCTTTCCTATTTCCAGTAGCACTAAGTGACACAGCTGACTAGGGGAGCCAAGTCTGACCTGACATCCCAAGCTCTAAGGTACATAAAAACAGACGCCCCCTCCGCCCCCTCATACCATACTCAACCCCAGAACTTGAGTCAATAGAAAAGGGCAGCCACAGCTATCATCTGAGCTTCTCCCTGAAGAAAAGGGTTACAAACTGACTCACCCACCTAGACTGAATAAAGACCCTGACTTTTCAGTCTAGTATTGTATCTTGGTCTTTTTCTTCACTGTGGGAGGTGGGGATACCATTGATTAAAGTCAGGGGTGAGCTAAGTCCAGTGAATTCCCCATACAGCTCTTTTCCTGGGGTAACTATCTTGCAACCACTCCCACTTCAACTCAAAATGGGGACAGGGCAATAGGACACTTGACAATGCAGCAGGTAGGAAAGTAAAGGGTTATAGGAAAGCTCTCTCAAGTGGAGAGGAGACTTGAAAGGAAAACGCTTCTGTATTAATCAAGGGCAAAGTGACCCAAGGTTCTCTTAGCCCAGCGAGAGGCAAAGTCTTTAGGCCACACCACACCCGCGCCCCTCCCCCCCAAAACTCCAGGCCAGGGTTTCCCACCTGCAGAAAGCTAACACCACAGGAAGGGAGAGGGGGAAAAGGTGGCACGGGGCTGGAAATGGACTCGGGGCAGAGGTGGGGTGGGGGCCGGATTGGAAAGGGGAGGAGGCCTCATTGCCTGGCAACAATCCCAGGGCACGTGCACTGGTGACATCATCCCAGGCTACCTCCAACACAGACCTTTGACCCCTAGGGGCGGAGAGGGCTGCGGGCTAAGCTTCCTGGGAAATAGTTTTAGGAATTCTGGGAACCCAAAAAGGAAAGAAAGGAACCCAGGCGTCCTGCCTTTAACTCTTTTAACCCCACACACAGCGTCAATCCAAGGAACTCCAGCCTCTCCTCCAACCCTGACCTCCCAACCCACATTTCTGAGAGATACCCGACACGCCTCTCAGAGATACTTTGCCTTCTCTCTACTAGGAGAGATTCGGGTGGGGGGTTGGGGGGTCGGGAGGTGGCGTCGGGGACACCGGGTCCCGCAGAGTTTTGTCTCCTCATCTGCTGGATCCCTGGTTCCCCAGCCAGCCGCCAGCCGGAATCTGTCTGGGTCCCTAACTCTCCTGCCCCTCCCCGCGCTGTTCCAGGGCGGAGTCTGTGGAGTTGAAACCAGGACACGGCGAGAGGAAGAGTTATATAACCGGGAGAAGCCGAGAAGGACGAGTGGAGATGGGGACAGGCAGCCCGAAATGAGCGGGGGGAGGGGGGGTGTACAGAAGGAGGTGTAAAGAGCTTTAAGACAAGTGGGGAAGTAACGTTAGGCATGGGAATGATTCTGGTACACATCCTAGAGAGGAATTCACACGAAAGGGCGTGATGGCTCGGGAGTCACCTGGGCCGCCGGGAGCTTCCCGGCAGTGCCCTACCCTACCATCCACAATAGCTGAGCCCCGCGAGTGAAGCCTCAGGAAGGAGAGTTTGGTACCCGTTCCATTCCATTTTTCTTGAGGCAACCTATGCCAGAACCCGGGAAGGCAACGGTGGAGCATATGGGGCCGGAAACCACAACACCGCCCAGCCCACCTGGGAGAGCGGGGCGCCAGCTTGGGGGGGAAGGAGGTTGGCCTGGAACAGGTAGTGGCCCCTCCCACGCAAGGCTGGGCTTTAACAGTTCCAGACCCAGAGAAAGTGCGCAGGCGAACCCAGACGTCTAGGTCCCCAGGGGCTACGGCGAACAGCCCTGGGCTAGTTTGCAAACACTGACACGAGAAGGGGGGGAGGGGGAAGGGAGGCTGGCGAGTCGGAGCCATAGCGCAAGCGCAGGGTGCGGGTACTGGGGCGCGTGCGGCGGAGGGAGGGGAGTGGGCGCGAGCGTGTGGGAGTGCACGTGCGGGTTCAGAGAAGCTACCACCTCTTTTCCTCCAGCTCTACCCCTCCCGTCTCCCTCTTCCTGTAGCCTTATGTTGCCTGTTCCGTATTGGCTCCCAGGGTCCTGATGACAGGGACGTCCCTGAGAGCGGATTGGGCGGATGCGAGAGTTCGGGAATCCGCATCCGAGTCTACCTCCAGTTACTCTGGCAACAAGGCAAGCAACCCCCGGGAGGGAAGGGGAACGTTGGAGCTCAGCGCTGCGCCGTGCCGGGGTCGAGTCCCCCTCCAGACGAGCCCCAAATCCAATTCTGTGACAATACAGCTCGCTGCCTTCCTTTCTTCCTACCTGGTCTCTCCCTGTCCCGGGAACCAAACATCCTGTCCTCTATCGTCCCTGTAGTCTCCCAGCCCCCCTACCCCGCTTGCTCTCGCCAACACCCACTCCAAATGGCAGCCACAAGCCACAGCAGACAGGAAGCGAAATCTGTGTTGCTTAGTAACCACCCGCGTGCCCCCTCCTCACTATTTACCCCAGTCGGAGAGGCGGAGGCCGAGTCCCCAATTGTCTCCCCATCCTTTGCCCCCCCATCCTTTGCCCTTCGCCCTCCCGCCCACAATTTCCTGTCAGGGTGCCGAGACGACAGGAAGTCAAGTGAGCACCTCAGCCCACCTTTCCCTCAGGCCGGAGCGGGGGGGGCTTCATAAAGCCCTCATCCACAGCCGCATCCCCGCCCATTCCCCTCAGCTACGCTGTGCGTGCCGCCTTCGCCATCTCGTGGCTATGTTGGGAAGGTTCAGCGCGGACAGGGCCCCAACCACGCGAGGGCTAGGAGCAAGGGACGGCAGAATAGGGGCAGAACCAGGGTTGATAAGCAGGGCGAAGCAGAATGAAGGGAGGTGAAGGGCGGCGAATGGATGGGGCGAAGGCGACCGCCGAAGGTTTCAGGGCTCCGGGTGTTAGGGCCAAGGCTGAGTTAACACATCTCACCTATGGGAAGAACTGGAGGTAGACTGGAAATGGTCCCTCTTTGGCCACGTTGGCCCTCAAGGGGGGTCATCACGCTGACACTGACCTTTAAGTCCTGCCCCTTGGTAAAGGCGCCACAGCGCGCCTCGCCCCGCCCTAGTGTCGGGGAGGGGAATCACAGCCCTAGGGGGACTCGAACTCTTTTTTTGACCCTCTTGACATGCAGAACCCAAGACATATGACTCCCAACAACCCCACCACCACCACCACACACACACTCTCTGCTGTGTTCTACAGGACCCCTGCTATCCTGCGCCTCAGTCTTTTTCTCAGTGCCTGTGCCGAGACCTAAACGTCCATCCCCAGCTCTACTCCTGTGACTCAGGCGTCCCGCCCCCCTGCGCTGGGATGATTTCTCTCTGTCCAGATGCATCGCGGCTCCCCGTTACCTGGTTCTGGGGTGTCCCAGGTGTTCAGGTTCCCCAAGGTCTCCCAGGGGGTCGAGCGGCCCCCCCTCTCCCAGGCTGGGGCTGGGGGGGCCGCTCCGCCCCGTGGCGCAGTTGGATTTTCCAACACAAACACCGCCCACCCAGGTCCACAGCCCCGCCCCCTTCTTGTGGTCCCGCCCCTTCGCGCGCCGCAGTCTCTCCTTTCGGCTCCGCCCCGCCATCTGAAGCTCCCCACTCGCCTCACCTCGGGTGCAGGGTAGGATGCCAAATACGGGGTACAGGGTTCGGGGTGCTGTGTACTGGGTCCAGTCCCGATCCCTGTCTGACAAATCCTTAATTCCATTTGGTTCTCGCGCCCTTCCAGAGTGAGAACAGCTCCACCCCCTCCAGTGCGGGCCCCCAAATTTAGCCACACCCTCTTTAGGTCTGGCCGCCTAGCCCTTTCGCTCAGACCACGCCTCCCCACCTCTCAAGGCGACTTGCCTGCACCTTTAAGGTAGAGGCGAGCTGGAGCTTCTGACCTTTTCAAGACCGGGTCTTCCCTCCTGCCCCCAAACCCCACATAACACTGAGAGATTTAGAGCTTGTGGCAGCAGGTGTCACTGAACTCCAAAACACAATTCTTCCACCTTTATGATTAGCACAAACAAGTATCTGGGGCTCCATCACACAACAAATTCAACCAAGGTCGAAGGCCTGAATCAGAATCAGTCATGGTCTCAGATGCATTATCAGTCTTCACTCCTAGAGTCCTGATCCTTGATCCTTTCTCAAGCAGTGAGGAGGAGGAGGAGGCTTTTTCAGCTGTCCAAGCTCATGAGCAGAGCAGTGCCTCTCTTTATCCAGTGGTCAGATGTCATGGTCCCAGACCGAAGATCAATGCCAATGACAAAGGAGGCTCTGTCTGTACTGCCTGCCCGGTTGGGATAGTAATAGCATGGACAAGAGTACATGCCTGAGGGAAAGGAGAAGGAAAAAGTGAGACCTGAATCTCCAGGAAAGCAAGGTAGGAGGGTGTGTGTGTGTGTGTGTGTGTGTGTGTGTGTGTGTCCCCGTCCATCTGTAAGGGTGTGTGTGTATGTGTCCATCTGAGGGTGTGTGTGTGTGTCCATCTGTAAGGGTGAATGGATGGAGCAGACAATGAGCTAGGACCTAAACTAGCAAAGGGGCAAGAGGTCTAGGGGAGCTGGTCTCACCTTTGGCACTCTTCTTGCGGCTCTCAGCAGGCCGGAAATGGATGGTGGGCATGAGACAGACAAGCTGCATGGGTTCTGCCTCCACTAAGCAGGAATTTTTCCGGTCCCATCCAGCACCCTCTAGAAACAGACCCCGAACCCAGACACCATCCTGGGGAGAGATGAAGAAGGTTTTGGGGAAGTCTAAACCCTTGGTTGCCAGTACCCCTAATCTGTTACTTCTCTCCTCCCTTTTCAATTATTTCCCACCAGTGCCCTCCTCCCACACCACCCTCTTTGCTCAGAGCCCCAAGCACATCTGGCACCCACCTTGGGTGGATACACTAGGTTGCTATCATCCACAGTGGAAACAATAAACTCCCAAGAGAGGCCATCCACTGAAATCTGGGGGTTGAAAGTAAGAATAAGGGAGAACCTCCAAACAGGAAAGCAAGTATCTGTTCCAAGCATCCATCCCCAACACACTTTCCATGCTGCTCACATTGTTTTGGCGAGCTGAAGACTGCAGCACAGCAGTGAGGAAGCCAGTGGGAAAGGTGAAGCCAGACAGCCAGTAGATCACAGGAGGCCGTGCTCGGCTAGCCCACAGTTCGAACTGTTCCACACGCATGGCCAAGTCCCGGGTCCATGCAGCCAGTGGCTTTTGTGAGGGATATGCCTAAGAAAGGCAGTATGTGTGTGTATGTATTTACTCATGCATTAAAATTCTTATCCAAAATCAACATAAGAATTCTATGTGGTTTCAACCCATGCTCCCCAACTACAGTTGGGCAAAGCTCCCAAAAGCCAACGCCCAGAAAAGAAGCATAAAATGACAACTATTTTATCAATAAGAATAGCAATATTAAGTAGTTACTATTAATGAAACATCTATTAAGTGCTATGTACAGTACTGGGAGTCTTTTTTTTTTTTTTTTTTTTGAAACTTGGTCTCGCTATTTTTGCCCGTGGAACCGCAGGCTCTCGTTGCCCGGGGTACCACAGACTCAAGCAATCCCCAGCCTCAGCTTCCCAGGTAGCTGGGATTACAGGCACGCGCCACCACACCCAGCTATTTTTTGGAACTAGGTCTTGCTACGTGCCCCCAGCGGGACTCGAACTGCGATCCCTAGCCCCGGCTGCTTCATAGGCTGAAGCTTACAGGCACGAACCACTGTGCCCGGCCTAGTACTGGGAATCTTTTGAAATATCCTTGAAGAGGTTAGTGATTTACCCTAAGTGTCTAAATAAATAAATTGTGTAAAGATATTAGTGAATGACAGAGTGAGATTTCAACCTTGAATCTATCTGAAGCCAAAACCCAAGCTCACTGTGCTTTGCTATATGCCACCAGAGCACCAGGGGGCATAAGGTTGTACAGAGAGCTCATTGTCAGATTAGGATTAACAGTAGGATTAAGTGGTGTCATCTTGCCTTTCCCCAGAGTGGAGGGACATGTGCATCAAAGATGCAACTGAAAATCTCTTCCAGGCTTGTCGACATGACGATGAGGCCCTGGATGCCTTTTTCTAGGTCTGTCAGTGAGGACCTGAGCAGGGTAAAGTGGAAGGTTAGAGGTAGATGGCCCCAGGAGCGCCATCCCAGGCAAGGGGTGATGACGCATGTTCCACGGAGCCCCTCTCCATCTTACAGAATGGTATCTATGAGCTTGTTGTATCTATGGATCTCCTGTAGAAGGACCACGTTGAGGGGAGAAGGGTCCAGAGCCAGCAGCTTTTGAGTACCCTCGTAGTCAATCATTTCAGGGATCTTCTGCTTCACATCAGCGGCCAATTCAAGAACCTGAGGAGTCAAGAGCTCTGAGTATAGACACCCCCCCCATTCTTATTGTTCCCTCACTTCATTGCCCGGGTGTCTGTTCTTGCCTCAGACACCTCATGGCCCAGGTGTCTCTTACCTTCTCTTCCCTGCTTTGCGCTCCAGCCCTGATGGGTGTAATCTGGGGTTGCAGGGAAAGCAAAGTATCAAAGAGAGTCCGTGCCTCAGTGATCTGAGAGGCTACATCGGCATTGGGATGCTGGCCAAAGACCTCAGGAGGGTCCATGCCAGGCAACATGCTGATATATTCCTTGTAAGAGGCCAGGCCCCCATCTTTGGGAATGAAGTAAGTCTCCAATACTGACAACCTAAGGAACCACAGCAAAATTATCATCACATAATTATCACATTGTACAGACTCTGGGGCTTCAATGCCAAGTTAAGCCCCTGGTTCAAATGCATCTTCCATCTGTCCAACTCCCTGCTGTTGCTCCCCATCCCAATTCCATAAACATATATCCTCAAAAATTTCTCCATTCCTGCCACCTGGTCTGTTTGTATCCTCTAACCCCCTATTTTCAGTACTACCTCCCCTCACCGGTAGAAGGGGGTTGATAGAGACTGCTCGTTGAAATAGTCATTGATGTAGGTGATTAGTAGGCGCCGGTCCCAGTCATCCGTGACATGCCCACCATAGTTGATGCCGGCAATGAGGTACTTGAGTGCATCCCAGGGTGTCTCCTCATACTCATCCAGGTAAAGACTCAGCAAGTTCTCTGACACCTGTGCACAATACCAGTACAAGCCCCCAGCCCCAAACAAAGTTATAGCAGGAACTCTTCCAATACAGCCTTTTCAGTAGATATACCCACAGGGCAGGAAATATAAGGAGAAAGGGCTGGGATGGAGGACCCCTGGCTAGCACAAACCTCAAAGTCAGAGTCATTGAAGCCATAGACAATGTTCCAGCCAAGCTGCAGGAATTTTTTGCGTTCCAGTAACACAGAATGGAAGAAACAGAGTGCAAACAGCAGCTTCTTATACTTGGCTGGTTTGGAGCAGTGGGAAAACTGGGGTTCTGTTATCAGCTGGTAAAGACGCGTCATGTTGGCCTTCAGGCCCTGGGGACAATGAAGCACAGAGGTGGGGTAATAGGTATCATGCTCTGACCTGCCACTAGTATCGCCATGTATGGTTGTGGAGATTGTTCACTGTGCAAGGACACTGGCTGAAGGAATGAGTAGGGGATGATATCTAGCCCTTGATCTGCATGCCAAGATATGCACTCATTCACAGGGCTTGGTGCCTTTCTCTAGTTGACATGTAGTCACTGTGTGGATTACTGGCAGCCCTACCTTCTAGTGTCCCCATTTTTTCACCCATAATGTTCTCAGTGGTGGGTAGGCAAAATGTTGAACAAAATGCATACACGCAACTATTATTAAACAAAAATGTACACAAGTAGGTGCAAAGGTTTGATGTAGATTAACAGGACCATGGTAGATCATCAAGAAGGAACAGTGAGTATGGCTGCATTATCAGGCTTTGTGAGCAAGCTGGGATTTGGACTGTCTTACCAAAGGAAAGGATGGACTATGTTGAAAGGAAAGCTTTAGTTTTCTGGAGATGGAGAGAATAGAAGGAGTAAAGGCACAAAGGGGAGAGTAATTGAGCAGATGAGTCTTACTAAATTCAAGTACAAGTGATCAGGTGGGGCAAGAAGGGCCATAAACGGAGAGAGAGATGCAAAAAGAACGACTGTTTGAGTCCTTTGGGTTTGAGTCACCAGGCCACTCTCAGTTTGGAGCAGGAGAGTGATATGTTAAGATAGTGTTTTAAGAAGACTCACCTATGAAGGACAGAATAGACTACTGAGCAGATTGAAGAATATTATAATGGAAAAAATGTTTTAAAAAAATGCCATTTATAGATAATATCAGAACATATAAAACAGGTAATAAATCTAACAAATATATTAGCATAAAGAAAATGACAAAGCATTATTGAAATAAAAAATAAATAGGAAACACACTGAACTCATGTACTATGAGACTCAACAATTTAAAAATGTTGACTTCCCACAAACTGATAAAATAGAATATTTTTTTGGTGGAACTTGACTAGCTAATCAAAATTTTATGTGGGAGAATAAAAGGTCGTCAGTAGTCTGAAGACAAATAAGGAGACCTGACTCAGACTGATCAAGAATTATAGAGCTATCTGATAAGTACTGACCCCAAGAGCAACAAGTTAACCAATGAGTAGAATAAAGGACACAGAAACTCATACAGTTGTGGACATGTGATGTAAGACTGAATGGATAATTGTAGATTAGAGAGTAATTGTGAGCTATTCAATAATGATACAGGGAGAATTGATTATTGTGTGAAAAAAATCAGAGCTCTACCTCACTGCAAACTCAAAGAGCTCAGCTCCAAGTAACTAAAAGCTTAAATGTAAGAGACAAAATTTTAATTATTTTTGAAGATGAGTGTAAGAGAATGCCTTTACAAGTATAGTATAAACAAAGATTTCTTGGACAAGACAGAGGAGCAGAAACCATACCAAAGAAGATAGCTAAACTCAGACTTATAAAAATGAAAAATTTCTATTCACCAAAAACTAACAGATAAAGAATAATACACTAAACAAATAACGACAGGATTAGCATCTGAAGCATATGAAGAACTACAAAACATAAACATCATAATGTTGAATGTGAGCAGCAAGCAGCTAGGAATTTAAGTGTATATATGGAGGTTCCAATCTCATGCAAACTTTTGTGTTAAAAATATAAAGAAAAGAAAAGGACAAACACAACATTAGGATTAGTGGCATCTTCTGAGTGGAGGAGGGAACTGAAAATGGTAACATTATACAGGGTGGTGGGCACACAGGTATTGAATCTGATTCCTTATATCTTGCATATTGCTACAATATCTTTTTTTTTTTTTTCTTTTTCTTGAGACTAGGTCTGGCTATTTTTGCCCATGGAACCACAGACTCTCATTGCCCGGGGTACCACAGACTCAAGCAATCCCCAGCCTCAGCTTCCCAGGTAGCTGGGATTACAGGCGTGTGCCACCATGTCCAGCTATTTTTTTGGAAGTAGGTCTCGCTAAGGGTCCCAGGCGGGACTCGAACCGCGATCCCTAGACCTGGCCGCTTCATAGGCTAAAGCTTACAGGCACGGGCCACCGTGCTCGGCCTTACAATATTCTTTTGTATTTATTTATACTTACTTTTTTTAAAGCCTGATGGCAGGCAGTCATCCAAAAATATACTTCAGGTCTAGATACCAAACTGGTAACAGCTTCAAATAGAAGTAAAACTTGGATGAACTACTGTTCCCTTGACTATTCCAGCTGATGTGATCCATTCCAACACAAAAACTGGCTTCTCACAGGACAGCAAAATTATAATACCTGGTCTCAGAATGGTTCTAGCAGTGTGTGGGTTGGGGAGGGAGGGGTCAAGAGAAACAGGATTGGGTTTAATTAGATTGGAATACATAATAGGTTTACACTAAAAGATTGTTTCAAAGTATTGAAGTTGTAACTGCACTGTAGTTATATAAGAAAACAAGTTATTCTTAGGTTTGAGCCACTTAAACTGAAATAAAATGAAAGTCTAGCAAACGATATATAAAATTTACTCTGAAGTAGGTTCCATAGTAAGGTGAGTGGGAAAAATGTAACAATAATGAATTTGGGCACCACATATGTGACTCTTCTTTGTATTATTCTTAGTCTTACATGTCTGTAAGTTCGAAATGCTTCCCAAATTATTTTTTAAAATACTAGCTTCCTGCTGGGCGCGATGGCACATGCCCGTAATCCCAGCTACCTGGAAGGCTGGAGCTAGGAATCACTTGAGTCCGCAGATTCAGAACTACCCCAGGCAGCATAGCGAGACCTAGTCTCAAAAAAATAGCTGAGCATGGTGATGCACACCTGTAATCCAGCTATCTGGGAGGCTGAGGCTAGGGATCACTTGAGTCCGCAGTTTCAGGACTACTCTGGGCAACATAGCAAGACCTAGTGTCTAAAACAAAAACCAGAAAAATTAACCTTCTTTTCAGTGTCCAAAATAAATTCAGTAAAACTGAAGTAAGCAGAGTGGGAGGATGGTAGGGCAGCAATGGAGCAGGGTAGAGTATTATTGGGGTTTTGATGGTGGGCATGGTGTGAAAACATACATTTATAAAGGTTGGAATCTTAACCCCAAAACAAATACAGTGGTGTAAACCAAATTTTACTTTAATAAACTTAACTGGAAAAAGAAAACCAAAAGAAGTACAGTTGTACCAAGTATATCCTTGAATGTTCCACTTTCTTATTTATTTATTTATTTATTTATTTATAATTTTTTATTTATATTTCACATCAATTTAATCTCCATTTAATCTCCAGGGGGAATGTTCCACTGTTCCACTTTCACTGAAGATTTGGCAGAGGGCAGGGAGGCTACGCAACACTAGCAAACAGACTTTCACAGAAAATTCCCCTGGGATGAGCCAGGACTGGGCCTGCTCCTCTCAGGAACCTCCCATGGTACCACCACCCTCTCTCCATTCCCCTAGGTTTCCCTGGGACTCATCACGGGTGGGGAGCAACACAGACACCTGTGCCTCAGCATCCGCACACCTCTGCCATCACAGGGTGCCCAGCCAACAGAGGGCCCTCTAGTGACCGAGGGACACATCTTTCTTAAAAGGCAAAATAAAGGTTCTTTAAAAATAAAATCTTCTGTTACCTTGACAACACATTGCTGAACTGTTTGACATTTTAAAATGGGATTCAGAGATTTTTATTGGCAGAGAAAAAAATAATTAAAGAAATATACTTTACAGGGAGCAAAGGTGGTGACGACCCATGGTAAGCCCCCCAAGCCTGGGGAGCCCTGGAGGGGTTTTAGCTCCATCCATCAGCGGATGGTTGTTGCATGGGGCAGCCATCTGCAGCCCAGACTGGCCGGGGCATGTTTCTCCCAGCACCCACCCCAAAGGGGGCTTGGGAGGGTGCATGCCCAGCCTTCTAGGCCCCATCCCATGAAGGGAGATACTGGCACCAGGAAGGGGGTGGGGGAATGCCTCTTTCATTTCACTTTCCCTCCAGACAGTCTTAAGGAGGAGGAAGAACATACATAATACAAACTCCATCATAGAAAGGGTGAGGGACCAAGTAAAAATCCAGCCCACAAGCCTGAGCTGGAAAAGGCAGATCGACAATCGAGAAAACGAGTGCATGCGAGACAGGAGAAACAACTATGGAAACATGATGTCACTAAGTGCACCTATGCGCTCACCAGGTCTAAAAGACCTAAGACTTCATTTTGGACATGCTTCTAGGAGAGCAAGTGCCCCTCCCCACACTACAGGAGAGGAGAGGAAGGCCAAAGACTGGGGGCATCGGCCCTACAGCAAAGCTGAAAACTGAGGCAGAGGAGATGATCTACAACAGTCATTCACAAATACTTGTCTCCACAGAGAAACTTATTTTTTTTTTTGAGACTAGGTCTCTCTATTTTTGCACGTGGAACCACAGGCTCACATTGCCTGGGGTGCCACAGACTCAAGCAATCCCCAGCCTCAGCTTCCCAGGTAGCTGGGTTACAGGCACGTGCCACCAAACCCAGCTATTTTTTTGGAACTAGGTCTTGCTACGTGCCCCGAGCGGGACTCGAACCACGGTCCCTCGCCTCGGCCACTTCATAGGCTGAAGCTTACAGGCATGAGCCACTGTGCCCGGCCAAAATTAATTTAAAAACCCAAATTTCTTTTTTTTTTTTCTGACACCAGGTCTCGCTGTTTTTGCACGTGGAACCACAGGCTCTCATTGCCCAGGGTACCACAGACTCAAGCAATCCCCAGCCTCAGCTTCCCAGGTAGCTGGGGTTACAGGTGCACGCCACCACGCCCAGCTATTTTTTTGGAACTAGGTCTCGCTACGGGCCCCAGGCGGGACTCAAACTGCGATCCCTAGCCCCGGCCTCTTCATAGGCTGAAGTTTACAGGCACGAGCCACTGTGCCCGGCTCCACAGAGAAACTTCTTTACCGATACTGAGACCTCTTAAATCTGACACCAGAACCATAAGGTAAAGCAGCAAAACAACAGAGAGGCAATTGGAGAAGACAGCCTCCAACAAGAAAGCATGGACAGACCACAAATAAATATAGACTGGCCGCCCAACACAACTTAAGACTGAAAACCTACCAGTAAGGTTTACCTGGTTCCAACAACACAGTCCCTCACCCAATGAAAGAACACTGCCACAGGAAAGAGACTAATGGACTTAGCACAGACTAGTAAACAACAAAAGAGTGGGGTTTGAGAGAATGGAGGGGGCACAAGAGGGAGGAAGGAAGGAGAGGTAGCCCAAAAACCATTTACTAAGGTTGTGATTTAAAGAATAAAAGTACATTTTTAAAAATTTAAATATATACTTTAAGCATCTTTTCCTTCAAATTGTGGTATCCATTAACAACAACAACAAAAAGATGAAGAGATGATCTACAATGAATGATTTGTTTTTGAAAGTGTAGGACATATGGTGCTGGGGTGCCAAGAAGAAAGACTTTGTAACCAGATGGCAATTCAGACCTGGAACGGAGTTTGATATTGGAGCCAGATACGGGGTTTGGAGTTGGAATCAGAAAGGGACATTTTCCACCATCAACTTCTTCAAGGAGGAAATGTAGATTGAGAAAAATTGGAGGTCAAGAACAAAGTCTTGAGACACAATCATGGGCCAGAAGGAAAAAAGAAACCCAGAAGTAATAATTGAAGTAAGAAGCAAGAGACAGAGGGAGAAACTACAGTCCCCTGTGTCAACTGTCTCAGGATGGTCAGGGAGGAGGTGGAATACATCCCTGCGTTTAGACATTCATGGGTACAGTCAAACGTACTTATATATTGAGCAACTATTACACATCGGTTCCTCTGCTAGTCACAAGGTGAGCAGGACAGTGAGAGAGAAAGAAAGACATGGTCTGCCTTCATGAAGCTTACAATCAAGAGGAAAAAAAAGTATAGATCTGAGTCACAATAGTACATGTAAAAATGCCACAGTACTAAGAACCAAGAGGAGCGGTGTTTTATGAGATGGTGTCAGCATGGTTTTGACCCAGTCAGGGGAGTCAGGCTTCCCCTGAAGCAATGATTAACTGAGACCTAAGGAGGAGAGGACGGGCTGGGAAGGGAAAAAAAGCATATGTAAGGGAATACAGGGTTTGCTGGGGAAGACCAATTTAAAAAATGCAAAAATGAACAGTCTGGTGTAGATAGAACAAAGAAAGTGAAGGAGAGAGTAATGAGGAAGCTGGGGCAGCACCCTCTGGGAAAACAAAACCCATGTGAATAAGGGTTCTGATCTTGGATACAGGCAATAAAAAATTACAAAGATCATTTAAGGGGGGGGTAAGTGGGGAGGGTGCAGTGGGGTGATAGGATTTTAAAGGCCCAGTATAATTACATTTAATAGTGACCTTATAATACTGGAGGGCAAAATAGGAGTTGGAGGGAAGGAAGGAGAAAGAGGCGGTGAGTTCAGGAAATAATATTGAGAGAATGTAAGGAAATGCTGGGAGGCAGGAAAGCTCCGTTGACTGGTTATGTACTTTTTTTGCATGTGAGTTTCCTAACTATAAACTGGGGGTACTAGTACTTACCTGGTGATTAAGTTAATTAATAAACATTAGTATTCAGAACAATGCCTGCACATAATTCGCAAGCAATATTAGATATCATTATATTATACGAGTTTGGCACAGAGGATAGAAATTAGGTGGACGAGATTTTTAAGATGATAATAGAATACAAAAACCATGTGTCAAATTCAGCCTTCTCTCTGATGCCAGCAGGAGGAAAGGTTAACCAGGTGGCACGGTTGGTGCTAGCTATAGCTACAGTTGCCCATACCTTTGGTGGTTCTGTGGTCATCTTGATGCTGGCCTGCAAGATTGAGATAGGGAAATCTGGGTGGGGACTAGAGCTGAGCCACAGGCGGAAGGCAGGATGAGGATCCTCCACCTGCAGCTGTTCCACCAGTTTGTCCAGATTAGGCATCCAAGATAGTGATAGGTGGCAGTTGGCCAGGAACACCCAGTGTCCTGCAAGGAGAAGCTGCATTCAGTGGAAACCAGACCCTAAGCCCTGCCCGTCCCCATACTTTCCATTTGGCTTTGTGTTGGTGGGCAGCAGTGCGAATGCCTCCTGGACCTTTGTGACAAGTGGGGATTATGGGCACAGTAGTGTGGTTGGGATTGGAGGTTCTAGGAAGTAGGACCAGAGTCAAGGATGGAGGTAAAGGACAGGATGGACACTGACCCTGAATCACACCCTGTCGGAGGAGCTGAGCAGCGATGGGGGCCTGACCCTGGCCCAGGGACAGGGCGTGGAAGCGCTGGGCCATGCCTGTTTGCTCTGCCAGTTGAAGCAGGGCGCTGGTGGGGTCCACGCCAGGGGATAGGATGAATACAAGTGGGGTTCGTGGGGCTGAATCCTCCATCACCTGCCAGAAGCACAGGGGGTGACTTGTGACTTCAAGCAGAAGGCCACATAGTGCACATGGGGAGAGAGACAGGAAATGCAAGTGGTAAACTGGAACAGGGAGAGGGAGGCAGGAAGGACTCAGGGAGTGGTGTGGGCAAGGAAACCAAGCCACTGACCAGTTTCATGTTTAGTACAGGTGGCTCAATGAAGCGGGAGCCAAGGTTGGAGACGATGAAGGAGGTCACACAGAATGCTACCCGGTCCTGGCGCAGGGAGCGGACGATCAGCATTCGCTGCATCTCATTGCAGGCATTCTCCCATTCGCCTGGGGATGAGTTAAATAATTGCAAGAAGAATGAATCTGGAAGAACAGGGACTCTAAACAAAAGGGCACTTGCAGGAAATGCTCTGCCAGGAGGCAGATGCGCTGACAGGAACTTGGGAGATGGGATGAAGACAAAGGACTGAATAGACAGAAGGAAAAATCGAGAGAGGGCACCTGGCAGCATGGCCTTCTCTGGGGTGGAATTGGTATACCACAGATGCCAGTCACGAGGGTATTGTTCGAAGGAGTTCATGAGTCCATGGAAGTTGGTCAGTTTGTCTAGCTCTGTGATGTTATCCCAGTAGGCATCTGCAAGCCAAGTTGTGCATGGGTTATCCATTTGGCCCTCTCGATCTAGGACCTGCAGGGAAACAGCGAGGAAAAAGGGATTGACTGGGTGAACCTCAACAGAAGAGTTATGTTTATTTTTTCTTAATTATGGGGAAGTCAAGTAGTGTGAAATAGAACGGATACATCAGTGCAAAAATGGGAAATGACTTGGAATTCCCCCTTTATTGGGGAAATTAACCAGCCAGCCTACCTCTCTCAAACACAACAGATAGCAAATTCAAGTTCAAATATAGGAAGCTGGTGCCCTCTGGTGGCTACCTGTTGGTAATGTCACCTCTAATCTCCAGTGGTAGACTTATCAGAGAAACACAAACCATCTTTCATTCATTCATTCACTTATTCACTATGTGTCTTAAGCACTTGAGACACCTCATTGGACAAAATGAACCAATAGCTCTGCCCTTTCCAACAGGGGAGGGTAGATAACAAACCCAAAACTGTAACATACAGGTAAATTATTCAGTAGAGATGGCAGTGACACAGGAAGATAAAATAAATGGAGGAGGATAAAGGATATTGAAAGTACTGAAGGGGGGTAATGTGAGAGTTAAAATAAGAAAGTTAAGGCATAGGCCAGGCACGGTGGCTCGTGCCTGTAAGCTTCAGCCTATGAAGCAGCCGGGGCTAGGGATCGCGGTTCGAGTTCTGCCTGGGGCCCATAGCGAGACCTAGTTCCAAAAAAAATAGCTGGGCGTGGGGACGCACCTGTAATCCCAGCTACCTGGGAAGCTGAGGCTGGGGATTGCTTGAATCTGTGGTACCCCAGGCAACATGAGCCTGCGGTTCCACGGGCAAAAATAGTGAGACCTAGTCTCAAAAAAAAAAAAAAAAAGTTAAGGCAATCTCAACAAAGTGAGATTATAGCAGGACTTGACAGAGGTGAGACAGAAAGTCAAGTATACATCTGCATTCTCCCCAGGAGCAGCCAGCGCAAAAGTCAGTGCAAGCTGGAATGCTCGGAGTGAGGGTTTGGCTGTGCAAGGTGACATCAGTGATGGGGATTATTTTAAAAGGATCTTGATCATTTTAGCTGTTGCTAAAATCCAGTTGAGAGTAAAGTGGAGGTGGCAAAAGGAACTGTTGCCCAAGAAAGTGGGAGAATGACTAGCCCATGGAAATGTGGAGTGGTTTCTTTAAGCTCTAAGACACCCACTTGAAGTTCATGGTCACAGATTGAAAGCAAGACGAGTTAGTGTGGGTGTGTTCTTTTTCCAACCATTTATCTGCATGGGCCACATGGGGAAAGAAGGGAAGGAGGGCTGGAGCTAAGCATAGCGATAGCTTTGTCAAACAGATGTCATACAGAGCAAGATGTGGAGGGTGCCTGCAAGGGACTGAGTATATATAATGGTGAATATGGGGATCAGACCAGAGAAGAAGTAATTGAGAGGCTGTTTTTAAAAATGACAAGAACATGAGACTTAGTCAATCAAGGTAAGAGGGGCCCCTAAAGCCCAGGCTGTAAAGTGAGTAAGGGTGTGTGTAGCAGGTTTCTCCCTCAAAATGCAGGAGCTTGTCATGCACTTGTTCCTAGCAGTTTTTCCTCAGCTCACTTGCGAAAGCCTTGGGCCTTACCCTGAGTCTGGAGTCCCCAGCACACTTACTCTCATTCCCAACCTTTACCACCCTGAACTCTGATGTTCCCTCTGCCCAACTCACCACACCCCCACGCAGAAAGAAGTTGTACTCATCCATGTTAAGCTTGCCAGATGTCTCCAGGATTTTGGCGCACATTTGAAAACTGAAGAGCAGCTTGTGGCGCTCGAAAAGGGTGCGGCAGGTATACCTGGGAAGAGGCACAGGGAGGTTGGAGAAGGCAGGACACTCAGTAGGCATGCTCATTGCGAAGCACTTACAATCATGCAGACATATGCAAAAGAAGGACCCTAGCATCTAGTCCAAACCTCCTAGAAACATCCAATACTCAGGGACCTGCAGAAAGAATGCTGTTTCCCCAGAGTTCGCTAGTAAAATCAGCCATTTGTTTGCATTTTTGTTGTTGTTGTTGTTGTTGAGACTAGGTCTCGCTTCATAGGCACATTACAATTTGAAAATTATTGGAAGAGCAGTTTTTTTGTTTGTTTTGTTTTGAGACTAGGTCTCGCTCTTTTTGCCTGTGGAACTGCAGGTTCTCGTTGCCCGGGGTACCACAGATTCAAATAATCCCCAGCCTCAGTTTCCCATGTAGCTGGGATTACAGGCACGCACCACCACACCCAGCTATTTTTTTGGAACTAGGTCTCGCTACGGGCCCCAGGCGGAACTCGAACCGCGATCCCTAGCCCTGGCCACTTCGTAGGCTGAAGCTTACAGGCACGAGCCACCGTGCCCAACCCCAGACTCAGGAATTTTCTAAGTGGAGTTGCCTGGGCCACAGCAGAGTTACTGGGTGATACGAGAGAAGAAGAGTGGAAGAGGACTTGGGAGGGTAAGCACAGGCAGGGAGCAAAAGAAGCAGGACAAACAAGGAGCAAAAGGGCAGTCAGCCTTGTTCAGACATCTGAGCAAGATGCAGAAAGGTAAAGGTGAAGAGGAAGGTGGCGGCCAGACCACAGAAGGCTGTATGGGCCACTGGACATGCAACAATCGGTAAAGTGGTGAGGCCATGGCTGGTATGGTGGCAGACTGTGTGTTTGGAAGGCTGCAGCTGGCGGAGAACACACGAAAGAGAGACAGTTAGTGGCAGAACAACTCTTAGGAGCCCATGTGCAGTTTGAAAAGGAAGCTAATGAAGGCCTGAACTAAAATACAGTTGTAGCCATAGGGGAACCAGGAGGGAAACCCTGGTGACTGATCTGAGAAGTCAAAGATGATGAGACAGTCGAGAATGATGTCCAACTTTGGATATTGGTACCACTCAAGAGTCAGGACCCTGGAAGAAGAGGGGAGACAATGACTTCATTATGAAACAAGGTGAACTTGAGGACTCTGTAGGATGTCCAGGCAGAGGAGTTAAGTACCTTGTTATTCTAGGTGTGATCTACAGATCAGGAGCAACAGCATCCCCCACTAGAAGGGAGGTGAGAGATGAAGATGCTGAGGCCTCCACCCCACCCCCCAGGCCCATTGTATTGGAATCTTTATTTTAATGAGATTTTCAGGGCTTCATAGGCACATTACAATTTGAAAATTATTGGAAGAGCAGTTATTTTTTTTTTTTTTTTGAGACTAGGTCTCGCTCTTTTTGCCTGTGGAACTGCAGGTTCTCGTTGCCTGGGGTACCACAGACTCAAGCAATGCCCAGCCTCAGCTTCCCAGGTAGCTGCCACCATGCCCAGCTATTTTTTTGGAACTACAGCCCCCCAGCGGGACTCGAACCATGATCCCTAGCCCCGGCCGCTTCATAGGCTGAAGCTTACAGGCACGAGCCACCGTGCCCAGCCTTGACCTCCTGCCTAGGGTTCGTGGAGAGGAACCCCCAGACCTGTAGACAGCATAAGTGTGGTATTCATTCAGATAGTCAATGCGGTCTTCCAGCTTGTTGCTGCGATGGCTTTTGTCAATGCTGAGGACAAAGAGACTGATGTAGGCATCCAGTGAGAATTGGTACATAGGGTCGATGCGACCCATGTCATTGAGTACGAAGAATAGTACCGATGCCCGCTGGGCACATGGGCGGTAAGCCTGCAGAGAAGGTAGAGGGGGGCAGCACAGGGTGAGGGCACAGGGGGAAAAGGAGCCTCAAGTTGACAGACAAACTGGGGTTGCATCTTTTTTCTTCTTTTTTGAGACAAGGTCTCGCTGTTTTTGCCCATGGAACCGCAGGCTCATGTTGCCTGCGGTACCACGGACTCAAGCAATCCCCAGCCTCAGCTTCCCAGGTAGTTGGGATTACAGGCGCGCACCACCACTCCCAGCTATTTTTTGGGACTAGGTCTTGCTATGTTGCCCCAAGAGGGACTCGAATTATGATCCCCAGTCCCAGCCATGACTCCATAGGCCATCGCTTACAGGCACGCACCACCGTGCCCAGCTTTGGGGCTGCATCTTGATGGCTGATGGAAGCTGGGCTGGAGGGCATGGGAGCGCACCTCACGGGCCAAGTCAATGTTGATCTCTGTAGTTTCACTGGTCTCTAGCTGCTCAGTCACCTCAGTGGCAGTGACCTTGGAGGTCTGCAGGGTGTTCACCAGCTGCACATCATCTAGCAGGGAGCCTGTGGCCTCATTCAGGAGCCTGGAGGGGAACCAAGGAGCACATGTATCGAGTTGGTAGGAATAGTGGGTGGGAGGGAGGGGGAAAGGATCCCTCATTAGCCATTTGGACACTATTTGGGCCTGCAAGAGGATCAGTAAGCAGGCGGTAAGTGGGTAGAGGCAAAGGTTCACCGAAGGATCTCATCCTCCAGCTCCTTGAGCTTCCGTTTCCCAGCAGCAATGTTGATGACCAGGGTGTCCTTCTGCTCCTCCAGTTCGGGTCTCTCCTTCCGGACCACAATGCCCAGCAGCTGGGCCTCCAGACCCTGAGAGTGCCAGGAACCACAGTGAGAGTCTCAAAGTGATATTTGTTCTTTTGCCCTTTACAGCTCCCAAGTCCCTCATCCCCAAGTGCCCAATATAATCATAACCTTTTGCTCAATCTGCCAAACACTACAACCTGTCCAACTAGTCCAATCTAAGATTCAGCTCTCACCCACCTGTTCTTTGACAGCAAAATTGACAATAGTGGTCTTGGCTGAAGTCTCTGGACTGTAGTGGGGGTTGGAGAGCTTGGTGGTGATGTAGAAACGGAAATTCGGGTTGTATTCTACCTCTTTGTCTGCGATGCGCATCAGCAACCGACCACCTGCACCACAGGAGAATCAAGGGCAAGGAGGCCATGTGACACTGTGGGCAGACCTGTTCCCCAGATGACATCAGTGGCAACAACACAGCCTGCCCCAAAGGCCCTGCCAGTGGCTGTCTGAGTGGGAGAACAAGAAAATAGAGAACACAGGCAAAGAGCCAACCCTCTCCTTGGTGTCCTCCTCTGCTGGTTCTAGGATTTGTCCCACAATCCACCCCCACAATGAACCACCGCTCTGACCAATTCGAGCTACAGATTTGTTGAGCACAGGATTGAGTGTGGGGTCCAGATATTCAGGCACATTCTGTAGTAGCACTGGGTGTCCAAATTGGATGGCCTTTTCTAGGATTCGGAGGTAATCCTTCATCTGTAGGTCAATAATCTGGAGGCCCTAGAGCAAGGAAACACATGGAAGAAACAATGAGGAACATGGCGGGGGAGAGGGGGAGGAGGGCCTGAGTCTACCTTAAGAGACAGACTTGGGAGCCGGGCACGGTGGCTCGTACCTGTAAGCTTCAACCTATGAAGCAGCCGGGGCTAGGAATCGCGGTTCGAGTCCCGCCTGGGGCCCGTAGCGAGACCTAGTTCCAAAAAAATAGCTGGGCGTGGTGGTGCGCACCTGTAATCCCAGCTACCTGGCAAGCTGAGGCTGGGGATTGCTTGAGTCTGTGGTACCCCAGGCAACGAGAGCCTGCGGTTCCACAGGCAAAAACAGCGAGACATAGTCTCAAAAAAAAAGAAAAAAAGAAGAGAAGGGTTTCTATGAGGGAACAAAAGCAGTCTCCAACATCATACCTGATTTCCTTCCATATTTTTAATCCATTTCAGGGCCTGGGCCTGAGGATCGATCATCAGGGCCCACCTGATGGGAGAAGTCAGAAATCAGGCTCTGCCTCTCCTCCACCTTCTGCTCCCAGTAGCAGCCTCACCTGTTGCCACGTGTGACAATGATGCCATTCTCAGTGGAGAAGTTATCTGAGGGCAACCCCTGGATGTTCCAGTCTCGAACTTTGGTAGGGTTGGACAGGAAGTCATCAAAGGTAAAGCGAGGTGAGCAAGGAACCTGAAGCTCCCTGATCTGGGGAGGGAAGAGCCCCAAATTTCAGCTGGGACTTCCAAGTCAAGCAGCCTGCTCTTTTCTGACATCCCTTGTTACCGTGAAAAGCCCTGATCTCAGAGCCTAAGAACTCCCCTATCATGCGCAAGTGCTACCTCACCTTCTTGATCCAGATTTGGTTGACGATCTCATCCCGGTAATTGGTCAGAAAGGGTCCCATGTAGGACAGGAAGGCAGCTGCCAGGAGACAGTCACCCACCAAGTAGCCCAGATCCTCCTCCAGGCCCTGGGGGACAGTAGGAAAGTGTGAATCTATGAGGAGAGAGGACAGCCAGGGAGATTCTCAGAAGCTTTGAAGTTCTCTCCTTGGGACACTATGGGAACAAAGAGATTCTTTCCCTCCCCCCAGATTTCTGCACCTCAAGACTGCTAAATTCATTCTATTACTTTTGAGTTTCCATCTTTAACAGCAATGTCTATGATCTGATGACAAAGACCTCACCCTTTCATGAAGCCAGATACCCCATCTCTGTTTCTATTGAGGGTGGGGGACTATATAAACAACCTCCATGTGCTTTCCCTACCTGAACAGAAGCAGATTCCTTGTGGTATCACAAAAACATCTTTCTATTATTCTCACCAAATGTGAGGATGGGAAGGAGAATTCACACCCCCCATTTTTACATGTTTCTATATCCCAGGTGCCCCCTTTCCCCCCTGACTGTCCCTCAACTTAAAGTGGAGGGGGAATTCCTGGAACTGGTGGGCAGGAGGAAAGAAAATCCATTGATCTCACCTTGACTGTCTCCTCCCATCGGGCCTTCTCACCAGCCAACCCAGACACCAGCATCCCAGCTCGTTCTAGCTTCAGCTCCATCTCCTCAGACTTCTTACGAAGCTCCTCCTTCTGTGCCAGCTTCTCATCATACTGTTTCTTTAGCATCTCCAGTTTCTCAGCCACCTGGGAGGGTTCAGAGGACAGAGATGAAACACAGGAGCAGAGGTCTGAGGATTCTGGGTTCAGATTGCCAGTCTGCCACTTTATAACTACGTGGCCTTGAGGAAAATTTATCTCTTTGAATCTAGTTTCCTCATGTGAAAAATAGTATTAATGCCCACCTACCAGGGCTGTTGTGAGGAGAAAACAAGATAAAATCTGTGTGATGAGTTTCCCTTCCCTCTACCACTTTTTCCCTGAAGCCTGGAAGCTACTTAGTAATGAAACTCAAGACTGTGTAGGAGACAGGCCTCTGGTAGCTCAATGAACCATACAGGATATGTGGGAGAGAATCGGGGAGCATAGAAATGACCACCACTCTGTGTCGGAGGCCATAAAGTGGGATCTGGTTTGTTTGGTTTCTTTTTGAGACTAGGTCGGGCTATTGTTGCCCGTGGAACCACAGGCTCACATTGCCCATGGTACCACGGAGTCAAGCAATCCCCAGCCTCAGCTTCCCAGGTAGCTGGGATTACAGGCGCACGCCATCACACCGGCTATTTTCTTGGAACTAGGTCTCGCTGGGTTGCCCCAAGTGGGACTCGAACTGCAATCCCTAGCCCAGCCGCTTCATAGGCTAAAGCTTACAGGCATGAGCCACCGTGCCCAGCTTGGATCTGGAGAGAGGAAGAAAGAGTCAGAAATTCTGACTGCTGGAGAAAGGAAGAGGGAGTCCATTCAGATAACAAGGCCCAGGTCCCAGGTCCTGAGACACCAGAGACAGGAAGCTAGGAAGGGCTTTATTTACCATAGAAGTCTCCTTCAACTCATCACTACCCTGTGGGCTGTTGAGGTTGGAACACATCCCTCAAATCTGAAGTAGAGGACCAAGTGAGGCTTTACAGGGACCTGGTATGTATGCCTGACTAGTGAACAGTAATTGTACCTGGATACATGGTGTCACCCGCCCTTTTCATAATGAGAATCGTGGTGCTAGAATTATGCAAAGTGCCTGGTGTGTAGCATGTTCATGATGAAGCTTAGTTCCCTTTCCAGCCAGTAGTCACACTGCAGAGGGAGCCTGCATAGTGCAAAGACTGTTTGTGTGCTCTGTGCAACTTTATGGAGGGACAGGGTAAGTTTCAACCTTTCAGAGTCTCATCTGGGTTGTTAAGAAATTAAGTCAACAAGGAGGCCACTAGATGAGGTGGGGTGATAGCACTCATGACCTAAGAGAAGCAAACTAACAGGTAAGCCTGCAAATGGCACAAGGTTATGAAATGGACAACCAAATACAGTCAGCTAGACTGGAGGCTACCAACAATCAAAGAATTTCCCTTTTTCATTTCTACAGCTTCTCTGTCTTTCCTCTGTCTCCTCTGGGTGGGGAGAATTTTCAGTTTTTCACTGACCAAACAGAACAGTTTGTTTAAATGAACTCTCAAAGGTTTTTTTCCCCAGTCTTCCCTTCAATAAAGGATCAGCAAAGATTGCAGCACAGGTGCCTAGGGCAGAATTAGCAAGCAGGACCCTGCTAAACAACTGAAGTTGACCTCCAAGAACTTTGACGTGGAATAGATAGTTCTCCTAGAAATAGTCTTTAAAAGCAAAGTGGGATTTAAAATGTCACCGTCAAGGCACTGGACAGCTTATAGATCAAGCCTCAGCTATAGGTGGTTAGACAGTATTAGCATCTGTGAAAAAGTGGTGTCATTCAGCAGGGGCGTGGCTAACTGGGCCACTCACTAGAAAAGGGGGGGGGGCAGTTACTGGGAAAGGAAAGGATGTCATGTCTCCTTCACAACCCCCACACATAGGTTGGGCCTCATCCAGTGAAGGCCAGGCCTCAGGAGGTCTGTGGTCCGTGCTCCCTGTCATCAGGATCACGTGAAGACCTCCCTGCTCTGAGTCCATGCTCATCAGTGACATTCTCTGATTATAATTTGGCTTCCTGTGGAGATTTGTCTATGAGGAGGCAGCCAGCCCACTTGACAGAGTTCTGTGTATCATTATTTTGCATGTGGTTTTATCTTCACTATTTTTATTTTTTGATACAAGAAATAAATGCACAAGTTTAAAAATCTAAATAAAATAGCAAAAGTAATTATAATAAAAAAACAATAGTTCTCTAGCTCATCTTTCCCACTCCCGGTCCTATGCTTATGTAGCAAATTATTGTCTAGTTATTTCTCTTTTTATTTCTTTTGATGGTTTCCTCCATATCTCTGAATATTAGGCTTATACCACCATTGAACAAAATATATTGATCTCTGAGTAGCTTTTAAACATTTGTCGTGTTAATGTTTTTAATAAAAACATTATGAAAATTTTCAACTCAAGAAATGTCAAAATACTTCAAAATGCATCTCTGGAAAAAATATGGACATTTCCTCACCATTATGTTATGTTATGTTATGTTATGTTATGTTATGTTATGTTATGTACATAACACCATTTTATGTACCTAACAATGTGTTTGTCTATTTATAGAATAAAATTTCCATTTATGTTTTTTTCAAAGAAAGTATTTTCACATGTGTCACATCCAAAAGGGAAAAAAGAGCACCCAGTGAAGGAAGCATCTTCCTCCTACTCCTGACCTCAGGAGGAAGAGCAGTGAGCACCAGTTTCTGGAACAGCTTTCTGAACAGAGTTCTTTAATAATAAATAAAATATAAGCACTGTGAGGACAGAATACTAGTCATCACTGAATCCTGATCCAAGAGTACTGCCTAGTGTTCAGTTCACATTTCATGATTGAGAGGGTTTTTTTTTTTTTTTTTCAATAAAGACAAAGGGTGACATACTGTGCTGTACCTATTTTTCACTTGTCTCCAAACCAGTTCTTGTCAGGCTGCCTCATGCTTAACAGCCGCAGAATAATCTTGTGTATGATTAAAACACAATTTATATAACAAGTCTCCTACTGATAGACATTCATGTCTCTCCAACATATTCTATTATTAACTAGAGTGAAATGAATATCTTTGCTTGCACATAAGCACATCTTGACACTATATCTTTTCTTTTTTAATTCTGTTCACTTTGTGAAGAAGTAACCTAAAAATTTAAATACATGCGGGCATGCAAAGTTATGTACCACACCCTGCTCCCACATTCACCTGTCAGGCATCCAAAGTCACCCTCTCAACCATTGTCCTCCACTTCCCCAGCCAGGCTACCCAAGGGATATGCATCCTCCTTCCAGAGACATTCTCTGCCTGGCCTATCCATCCACCTTCTACACTGTTATTTCCGGGTTTATCCACTTTAAGCTATTTCTATTGACTTCATGTTATGGTAGGTAAAGATTTAATTTCCTTAGAGCTCCACACTGCTGCCCTTTTCTCTCTACTTTCAGTAATTTTTCTTCTACAGATTACCTTTATAACTTGAAATAACACTAAGACTCCATTTTATTTTATCTGCTACAAGTTCTTTCCTACCTTTCCCCCACCTGTAACAACCTCTCAATTTTGTTGTTTGTACAGTTGACCTTTGAACAGCATGGTGGCCCACATGTATGTATAATCACTCACATGTGGATTTTATTCAATGTGTACACAGTTATGTATATTCTCTTCCTTATTTTTCTTTTCTTTGACTTACTTTGTTATAAGGACATATAAGGACATATAAGGACATAATACATCCAACACACAAGCTATGTGTTAACCAACTGTGTAAGTTGGGCTTCCAGTCAACAGCAGGTTGATAACTCCATTTGATTTTTTTTTTTTTTTTTTTGAGACTAGGTCTTGCTATTTTTGCCTGTGGAACCGCAGGCTCTTGTTGCCCAAGGTACCACAGACTCAAGCAATCCCCAGCCTCAGCTTCCCAGGTAGCTGGGATGACAGGTGCACGCCACCACACCCAGCTATTTTTTTGGAACTAGGTCTCGCTACAGCCCCAGGCGGGACTCGAACC
>PVHY01019816.1:0-26717 GCA_004024945.1 Uropsilus gracilis | reverse complement strand
ATACAGACCTTATCCATTTATGAGGTCAGAAGAGTTCTACTGCACATACTTGAGCTTGATATATGTACAGCATTATCTGGAATAAATCCAGTTTACTGCTTTTCCCTGTTGTGTGACTATTTTGTACACTGTTTCTCTCATTTACATTATGATATAGGCCACCTTGTCAACCTTTCACTAAATTAAAGGATTAGTTAATCTTGAGGCTAAAATATTAGTACATATAATTTCATACAGTTGGATCATTTTGCCAATACAAATGTAATGATGTAGTATGATATACTGTGTTCTACATGCAGTGTTTATATTTAAATGAGGATTTGGGTGAGTGTATATAATATTACTCAAAGACCTGTGGAAAATTGTTTTGGATGATTATATAAGAGTATAAAGTAGGACAGTCCTGGGAAAAGTATCCAGCGTATTGTGTGTTAATTCCCTTCATCTAGGCTTGAGTCAGTATGTTTTTTCTTAAAAAGGACCAGAAAAATAGGTGGTGAAAATTTCACAAATCATAAAATTGTTGCTGCAAGCCACAACTCCAGAAATCTAGTGTAAAATCAGTCATACCTGTTATAGAAACAAAGTGATCTGGCTGTGTTCCAACAAAACTTTGTAAAGAGAAGCAATGGGTTTTACCCATAGGTTGTAGTTTGATAATACCTGTTTTGAGACAGCTATATTCTTGTCTAGGATACCCTGTATATACCATTTATTTTATCTCCTTATAAATGTATGTATTCAACTATATATTGAAAGCTCATAAAGTTATGCTCATTGTCTCTCCTATTCCCATCTTGTATTATAACTGTATTCTCAATACCTCCACCCTGGTATCTTACAGGCATCTCAAACTAAATATGCCCAAGCTAAAAACTTGGTTCATCTTACTAAAGTTGCTTTTTCCAAAATAAATACAAATGGAAAAATAGCTTTCAAAGTGCTCAGAATAAGAACACAAGAGTTTACCTTTTGTCTTTCTTTTCCTAGTATTATATTCAATTGTCCAGGAAATTTCATAGCCTCTCTCTTTACAGCATATCCAAAGTCTGAGCTTTTTTCACCTCCTTACTACCAATCTGTTTAGGAACACCATCTTCCTTTAGATATAGCACAATACCTTCTATACTTTTGTAGATTCAGTAATAAGTTCAAAATTTGATATTTAAAATTGAAGGATCTGTCAAAAATCAAATGGTATACATCTAGAAAGAAGTTGGATTTCTGTTTGTAACAAAATTCGTTACATACTCTAGACCAGTCATTGTCAGACAGTAATAGAGCTGACTTTATTTGCTATTGTTTACTTTATACTTTTAAATAATATTCAAAATTGTTCACATAGAAAATTCTTATTATTGCAGTAACAAAGATACCATTTTTTTATAGAAGGTAACAACAAAAAGGAAGACAGTAATTGAGAACTAAATTGTTAGTGCAGTAATTAATAGAAGAAATAAAGCTGTAGATGCAAATTTGAGGTAGAATTATTTCCAAGTGTGATCAATTTTTTAATATTGCAACATCTTAACTCAGACATTTCCAGGAAGTCAATTAAATGGAAACACAGTGTATGTAGTTGTGTCAGCCCTCTTTCAGTTAGCATAAAGCTGTATCTTTTATTTTATTGTGTACATTTTAGATTGTTTTCTTTCATTGCAGAACTATTTTCTATATACCACATTCGCTATTTGAATGGAGGTTAAATTATTTCCAGTAAGGGTTGCTATGGATAAAGTTATCATAGTAGTCATAAAAATAAAAATGGTAATACTTATTAAAATTCCAATGAGTATATTCACAATGAATAGAATTTTGAGATATGCTATCTTAAAAACACAAATTTTACCATTATTCATTTGAGGTCATATCACACACAAGGTATACACAAGCATGTACATACCATTTAGCACTATGCACTTTTATAATACCTAAAATAAACATTAATCAGATTATATAAATATATATAGTTTCAAATTTCATGGTGATTCTTCTATTTAAATAGATTTTTCTTTTGGTGCTCTTATTGATTTATATGATTTAGAGTTGTAGTTTCCTCTAAAATATCTCTAAAATATAATTTCTTAGTCTTTTTTTTTTTCAGTGTACTGATTATTATTTCTGGGAATGTATAATAGGGAATAAGATAGAAGAGATATCCACAGAGAATGTCAACTATCCTGTGATGGCTGTTTTTTTTTTTTTTCTTAAGTTTGCAACTATATGTGTATTTATATTTATATTGAATTATTGTGTACCCTGGGACTTTCCCATTACCTTAACACCTGTTAACAATCCTAATCTTTTGTGCCCTTTACCTTCCCCATCTTCCCCCTCCTCCTCTCTTGCTCCATTGTTCAATCCCATTGGTTGTTTATAATTTTTCTTATTCATTTGTTTTTCTCCCCTATATCCATCATATAAGTGAGATCAGTCAGAAGAAGAAATTAAAAAAAAAAAAAAAACACTCCATTTACCATCACACCAAAGAAAATTAAATACTTAGGAATAAAGCTAACAAAAATAGTAAAAGACCTATAAAAAGAAACCTATAAAACATTGTTAAAAGAAATAGAAGATAATGTTTAAAAAAAAAAAAAAGGAAAGATATTCCCTGTTCATGGATTGGAAGAATCAAAATAATTTCTTATTCTTAATAACCCCCCTTAAGTTCATTGCCTCCCGAAATCGTCTAGGTTAGTTTCTTAAGGAGTGTTTCAATAAATGACATTTAACTGATCTGAAAACTTCTATTATTCATTTTGATGCATAGATAGTAATAGTATGCTAAAGTAAGGATGATTCAAATTTAAATATGTATATTGAACTCAAGAACCCTGTAGAAAGCTGGGTACAGTGGTGTGTGCTTTTAAGCACAGCCCTAAAGTGTGGCTGAGACTAGGAATCGCTTGAGTGCATGGGTTCCAGACCTATCCGGGACCAACATAAAGAGACCTAGTCTCAAAAAATAGCTGGGCATGGTGGTGTGTGCCTGGTTGGTGAAGGTAGCCTTTTAAATTTAATTTGACAAGTTACAGTAGTTCTCTTGATTGTAAATGAAGACTCAAGATAGTTTGCTTACATAGAACAGCATTATTATGTTGGCAAGGTTTTTGAGGATGATTCTAGTTATCACTTCATAGGACATTCTAAGTAAATGAGCAGGGAAAAGAAACAAGTAAATTAACAGAAATAACTGGGAGATGCTTTTACTATTTCCAGAGAATGGAATTTAGAAGGATCCTACTTACCTTCACTAAAATGATTAGTTTTAATATCAAAATGTCTAGAGAAAAGCATATGTGAAGCAGCTAACCAGTGGGTAGGTGAATAAGTTCCTTGTGTCTATCATTTTCCTAACAGCAAAAGGGGGTGAAATATATTCTGCTAGTGTTATTAGGTAGGGAGAACATTTAGGGGGAGTATTAAGGTGTTTGAAAATGAATATGAAAAGGAAGAAAAGACACTGGAGACCAATTATATTCTCACCATTGTCTATCACCTAACAATGTTCACATAATTTAGCAAAGCTATGAAGGGCAATGACCATGACCCTGGTATCATTGAATGAAAAAAAAACATAAACAAGAGGGACAAGATTTAAGTAAGTTGGTAAATATTTTTGATTTTGTCATGATTTAATATAAACTAAGTTATTTAATCTTGTTACAAAATAAAAACTATTCTTTAGTTTAACTCTCCTGATTCAATTATAGTATACAACCATCTTCCCTAGTGCTTATGCATATTTCAGGGTATTTAATAAAACCAAAAGTACACAGGTATTGAAAATGCCTGTGCCCTGATTTCCATACACTAAATTTACTATACTATATGCTAAGCAAAATCTAAGGTATATATTTTAACTTATGTAATGCATCTTCAAATATAATATTTTATGGTGTATATAAACAAGCAAACATATCTTTCATTTGACTAAAACTCACCTAATTAATCCCAGAGGGAGATGCCATTGTTGTGATTTTATATACCCAGAACAAAAGGTATATATAACAGTAGTTGATTCTTTCTGTTTTTATTGTGTCCAGTGATCATGATAATGTTACAAATAAATAATGTTTTACAGTTTTTAAAACTCCATATATTTTCCTACTTTTAATTTGCTTTTTTTTTTTAATTTTAATTTGCTTTTTTTTTTTTAAGAAAAACTAGCATACCTTCATTTTAGAGATAAAAAGACAAAGGAGATTTACAGAGAACAACATAGCTAGTGGGCAAGACTAGAAAGCTTGTGCTCCACTAACACAGAACAATTCAGTGAAAACAGTATCTTATTCAGCATTTGTGAAATGGATATTTCATCTCTATAAGTGAGAAACTCATCTCTGGAACTTAAATATGTACCAATCTACCAATTCTTCAAATTAAGTCTCTTCAAATACCAAAATAAATAAATAAATAAAAAGTTTATGCACAACTAATGATGCATTATTAATTTGATTTTGTTGCTATGAATTAAAAACTCCCAGGATTTTGAAAAGAAAATGATTTTGTTAAGATGAGGACCTTCTATTGAGTAACAATCTGTAATTACATGCATGACAAGTTTGTTAACTATATGATCTTTACTATATAAAATTTAAAAAAACTAATGTAGATCAGAGTCTAAGAAAACTAATCTTCATATGCTAATTAGTTCAATTCACATATTTAAAATTAAAACTGAAATTCTAGGAAAAGAATATATAAAATGTTTAGACAATTCCTACATAAATTTTAGGATTATCCACAGGATAGCTCAGAATTTGTAGTTTGGCATTTATTCTAAGTAAGAACATTTATTAGAAATATTCTGTAATAACTGTTTATGCCAAAAAGCAAGCAGAACTCCTTTATTGAAAACACATAGAACATATGAAAACTTAGCTACAGTTTTTGATTTTGCTTTGTGAGGTTTATTCATCAGTAATTTAAAGGCTGTATTTTTCCAGAGTGTATCCATTAAATGTAAAAATAATCTGTATACCCAATAGTTGCAACAAGGACATTTTAGAATGCAAAGAACACCTTACATGATAAGTTGAAGAATGCTTTATCCTTCATCCCCCAAATGCCAACCCTTAGGAATGTGTAGTAACAATAGCAGTTGTATTCTTAAATTATATTTGCACAAAACATAAATGAATGACCTGATCCCATTTATGGTAGATTCCCTTCAGAAATCTAAGAGCTTGTCAAAGTGAAACATAATAATGGCAAAGGCACCTCTGTTATTTCAGATTTTTTTCCCCAAGCAGATTGTTGTGCTTAACCAAAGTAACATAAACACATGGCAATGAGAAATATATAAAAAGGTTGTGCATTCTAGAATGCCTGATGATCTTTTCCCTCTGTCTGCTACTGCGACTTATTACTATGGGGGTTAGCCTAAGCCTCTTGAATACGGAATGCATTTATGCAGAACAAGAAGTTTATCACAAAGACTGATCACAAGAACTGAAATAATAGTTCATACTTTCAGGCCTTTTTTCAAGAGTCTCTGCTATCCCCAGAGACTCCCAAGTGACTGATGTCAAAGTCCTGTCCAGGAGTTACTTTTTCTTTCACTTTGGCTGATTTCACAAAATGTCAAATGCAACAAGCCTGCTGGGGCAAGAAATAATTTAGTTTCAACAAATTTGTGCTTCATTGGCATTTCCTCCTAGTTATTGTTTTACCGTTAGGTTTTTATTAATGAGGCTTAGAGTGGCTCCAGGTTATTATGCAACATTGGAAATATGAAACTTGTTTTCTGGGGGTGTTTGATGTTTTGACATTCAGATACCCTACCCTCCAGAAAGCAGTCATAAAATCACTTAAATGTTATTAAAATAGGCCAAATAATCACATTTATTAAAAAAAATTACCCCCACCAACATATATATATATATATATATATATATATATATATATATATATTTTTATTTTTTAACCAGGTCTATCGTGACTTGACCCAAAACAAAATAATCTGCTGTGAAGATCAGAAGCCTATAAAAGGCAGAAGATGACTAATTTTATTTTAGGCTCTGCAATGACAGTACTTGGAGGGATTAGATGAAAGAATGGTTTGGTGTAAATGATGTAGGCTTTCAACTAAAAATAAACGAGGGCAATTTCCAGAAAAAAAAAAAAAAAAAAAAAAACACCAAACAAAGAAAAAAAATGAAAAAGTTCATTTGGCAACCTGGACTCTATCACTCTTGGTCATTGTTTGATCTGAAATAAAGACGGAAGCCAGCGGTCTGCTGGATTTTCTTACTGTGTGCCACTCGCAAGCAACGTGGCAATGTATTATCTTTCCTCAGGATATTTAACAGAACCGACTATATGCTTATGTAAGAGAGGTGGTGGAAACAGCTTCCCGAGGCAAGTATTTTGTTCATGATAAATGGAAGTAGTTGACAAAGTCACATTCATGTTCAGGACTGCTTTCTCACATGTGAACAAGACCTATAAACAGTTGTCTCTACTCTTTTAATTCTTTAGCTCAGTAGTTCATTCTAAAATGGGGATTGTCCATAGGATATAATTGTTCATAGGACATAATAATAAACATCTGCTAAATTTCAGGTGATAATATGAAGCTAAAATTGGAAGTGATAGCTACATTTTAGAAATTACAATGATTTTCTTGCTTTTTCTTTAAGGAGTTAAAGAAACTGACACCCTTCAATGTTTCTATGTTATTTTCCTATATAGACAGAGCCTGAATATCCTGTATTTTAAGATTAAGGCACAATACGTACAGAGAGAGATGAATCACAGGTGTGAACATTGTTTTGACTATCACCCTTGCTTAGCAGTAAGTTAGGCAGCATGGTGCATCAGAAGGTATTCTGTGAGTCAAGAGACTTTTTTTGGCATTGTTCTCTATTCCAAGCCTTTAGTAACTCAGTTAAGGTATTAACTTCTCTATCTTCAGTTTCCTCATTGCAACCATTTTTTCAAAAGCCATAATGAACAGTGACTTTACTGCTAAACTTAACACTTTGTCATTCTAATCAGGTCTAATAGATATTAAAAGAAAGTTTTTACCCTAATAGGAGCAGATCTGAATTTCTATTGCTTGATCAGTTAGGTTATATTCTAAAATATTCACATATACACACACATAAAAGCAATTTCTTTTATAGAATACAGTCAGTTTTAAGACTGTACTATTCAGAAGAAAATCTACCTTCTACATCTGCCTACAGAAATTCCTACTGATCAAATACCTAATTAATAATATATGTATTCTTATATTTTGAACCATCTTTAAAATAGAAGATGGCAAATATGCATTCTGTTTACTTCTCCAGAAAAATCAACTTCCTTAGTATGATTGTAATCAGTTTTTTTAGAGGAAATCAAGTATTGAATTGAAACTTATCTATGAGAATAAATGAAGAAATGAATATATACTGACTTGATTGTTTTTCTTTATAAGATATGGTTGTTATTCTGATGAGAAAAATTATGAATATATCTGGGATTTTATTGCAAAAGTTTTTAATTATGCACTCATTGTCCATGGTTATTTGCATATACTCAAATAGTGTCATTTATTATCTTTTTTTCCTGAGATTTTCTTTCTTTTTTTTTTTTTCCATTCCAAGTGCTGTACAAGACTACCACAATCCATAAATTCTAGTTTGTGATTCTATTACATAACATTTTGTATTATCTACTGAGTACAGTACTAAATATGAATGTAGAAGACAGATTAAAGCAATCAGTAGAGAATCAGCAATAACTGTAAGCATAAACATCCAAGAGTATCACTAAGTTTTAAATAGTTTCAGAGTTATCTTAAAACTTGATTCTGAATATCAAGTTTTATGGAAATCTACTTTTTTTTTGTTTTAACCTTTGGAGGAATAGCAAGATTCATTAATTCCTGCCTCCACAAAAAAGAAATAGAAAAGCTTGGTTTAGGTACAGCTAAGATGAAATATTTAACTGTATGCCTTGGAAGAAAATGAATGAGAATTCAAATTATACTTAGATATCTACTTGATAGCAAGGAATGTTGCAGACACATCTGAGTTTTGATTTTAGTAATGACCACAATCTCCACTCCTTAAACAGAGAGACATTCGTATTGGTGTTAATGGCAATGCATTTAATATGAGTAAGTTTAGATGTGAGCTCTAGTCATATTATTTAGCCTCTGGTGGTAGTGAGTGAATTTGTGTTACTGTTATTGCTGCCAGTTCTGCAATAGTTTTGAGTCTCTGAGTCTTTGTTGGTACTTATCCCAGAGCTCTCTCCTCCATGTTTCTAACTATTGCGATATTGTAATAGCTCTACAATATATAGCTAATAAACTTTTCCACTTAAATCAGTCAAATCATATATATCTTGCTGACACAAGTGACTGATGATTAATTTTTCATCAATATATCATCACAAAAAGAAAAATCCCTTTGAGTCAGAATGCCTAAAATCAATGGATATATAAGATAACATCCTAGTCTCCCTTTGCTTTTATATTTTTGTAAGAAAAGTAAGATAATAAATATTTCATGAATTTATTGCAAAAATTACAATAGGTAATAGAGGTGAAATGTTTAGCATTATGATCAGGATATACCAAGATCAATTAACTGGTAAAATGAGAATAGTAACAGAACAGTATTAACAGCAATATATCAGAAAATAATAGAATTCATATTTAATTAACTTCAATATTATATTCCAAAAAAGTAGCTATTATTAAGGTTAGATACTGAAAGCAAATCACTTATTATCAAGCATTTTTATGCTTCATGGAAATTTTGAGATTATTTATGAAATTGTCATTTTCTTCAGACATGCCACTATATATAAATCTATTTTCTTAGAAATTTCTAGGTCCTGTATCAAAATAGAAAAAAAAAAAACCTCATAACAAAGTTTGACAATACTTACAGTCCTATAAAAGTAAAATAAAAAGCTCAGAAAACTCAAATAAAGCGCACTTATAGATTTTCAAATTATTTACCCATAAAAAAGAAACAGATAATGGTGCATTTGATGGCATCCATGAATCTGAAAGTTTAGAGATTTATCTATTGATTTTAAAGGAAAAACAAAATAAAATAGAGTCCAACAAAATGCATATGTTTACACTGACTGATAACACTAATTTTATTTGCTTTATTAAATAGAAACATGTGTATAGCTCTTATATTGAAATTTAACTGTACAGAACCACGAATTTTGTATGAAGCAGTCTAGAAGAAAAATCGACCCTGTGAAATCTCAGCATTGTCTATATTTCTCTCAAAATTAATTTTAAGTACACTCAAGGTGCTACATATGAAATGAAATTATTTTTTCTCTTTAAATTGCACTTGATATACTAATTACTATTATTAGCAATTAACTTTATTTCTACAGATATGTATATTGCTACTACAACCAATGTTTTGATATTTTTAGCAAGCCAGAAACTATTATTAGCTTGTCCTGATTCAAAATAACTTAGCTACCAAGATTTGTAAGTATATCTATATATACATATATATATATGTATGCATGTATACACACACACACACACACACACCAAACAATACATTTTGAAATAAACATTGAGAGATCCAAGATGATATTAGAAGAGGTTCCATGCTTTGCTTTTCAAAGAATCACCTAGGTTAACTATTGGAGTACAATAATCAAAGAGTCATGACACTTGGTGACATGTCACTTGGTATGAAACTAGAACAACTCTTGGACATCAGATATCAGGCAGACAACAGCAGAAGGGACACTGAGGAGGTCCATGCTTCAGTGATCAAGAAGTTGATGGAGAGATATTTAAAGACTATACTCAGTGGTGGGGGACTGTTGTACAAACAAGGTAGCAGTGCCAGGAAGGGAGAACTGAACAATACAGATACATGTTGTCCATGAATGATAGGAAGTATAAGCAGAGAAGTTGGGCTGGCACAAAAGGACCATGTACCAAAGGAACAAGGACAGTGTGTTGGGCAACAACACTCTTCCTGCCCATTGCCATGGAATAGGTACTGACTTTGTGAAGTTCACTGAGAACACCAAGCAACAACAGAAACTTGAGTCTGGAAACCCGGAAATGAAAGCTATTGGTGGTGACTGCACACAGAAGCTTGACACCCCTGCCAAGAGTATTCATGTCAAAAACATTTTGCAAGTCTTTAGAGTCACAGGAAAAGAATTCACTGAGAGCTTGAGGTATACCAGGCAAGGCTTTATTACTGGCTCATGAAGAAGGAAACCAGAGCTAAAAAATGAAATTTTGCTAAATTTAAAGTAAGGAACCTCCA
Organism: Uropsilus gracilis; assembly: GCA_004024945.1. Lineage (NCBI taxonomy): Eukaryota > Metazoa > Chordata > Mammalia > Eulipotyphla > Talpidae > Uropsilus > Uropsilus gracilis. Next base: position 16,449 of record PVHY01019816.1, on the reverse strand, counting down.
TAATTTTAGGAAAGTAACTAAATATAAAAGAGTACAAATAGACATGCCTCATTTTAGCTACAGCTTTTCCTAAATTCCAGTCAGTATTATGGACAACAAAATACTTTAACATGGTAACAATAAACTAAAATTACATTCAGTTTTTGCAAATGGTATTTCATAGATTAATAGCTAAAACAATTAGCATAAAAATATAAGTAAGTTAAAACAGTGCCCTGAAGGATTCAAAGATTTTATTTAAGACCTAATTACTAGATTGAATGATTATCTCCACAGTTCCTCCACTAGTGAGCCCAATTTTGATTGTTCTTAAATAAAACAGAAAAAAAAATGGCACCATATAGTGGATTATTATACATTTAATTCTGTAGTCTTACCCATTAAGGTCTCACACCTATCATCCTATCACTGATTGTTTTCTTCTCTTTTTTAAGTAATGCAAGTAGTTACTGTAAGCTCAATGGTACTTTTGTAAAATCAAGTAATCAGTTGGGTGTATCTAAGGGGTGATCATTGTTTATCTAAAGCTCTTGATCAAGTGTTTTAACATGAAGCAGTGAAGGTGGAGATAACTATCTTGTTAGTAGTAGTTATTTAGTTTAGTTTAGCTTAGTTTAGTTTAGTTTTTGCTCATTCAGTATCAATTAACTCAGAAATGACAAGTACTGGTCATGTATGCTTCCAATTAGGTCTGTGGTAGACACCGCTAGTTAATCTGAATAAATATTCCCACCAATTTCAGACTGTTTAAGAATTTTCTACTCTGATGTACTCTATGAATCTCCTAGGTAGCATACAAGATAGAACTGCCATCCCTTGAAGCATGTTTATAGTACTCACTGAATTTATCTTGATTCGATACAGTTATTAAAATTACTAGTGCCATCTTATCAGAAGATGATATTGTGCTGGATTTGGTTAATATATTCTATTCAGACCAATTTCAGTATTCTGTGGGTTGCAGTTTTCCTTCAATTTACCTCTAAAGGGTGGAAATATAAGAATTAATAGAGTAGTTCAGCAGTGTTGCCATCACATACAATCTTTGCAGATGAATCTTCATTCCCCTGAATCATAGCTATCACATTAGATTGACAATATCCTCATAAGAACAAGAGGTTTAGTTTCACATACTCATTAAGAACATATAAGTCTAACATCTTCTAGTCCTTTTTGGATTCTGGAGATAACGCATTCCCTCTTTACCTATTTTACTTCATCTCACCAATAGACTACTGACAAGTCAATCCATCTTAATGGAACATCTTAAAAAAAAGAGAAATCTCTGAAATCTACTCAAATTAAATTGGTAGGTACTCCCATTAGTGATCAGAGACTCATGCAGATCCCTCTTTCCTGTAGAGGCCTGAGCCAACTTCTCTCATGCGTCCTGGAGTATCTTTTGAAGGCCATAAATTCTCCATAGTTCCAGTATCTTACTTGTGCCTCTTTGTCCTCATGCTATATAATCATTAGCTACTTGCAGAGTAAGTGAGTTAGTTAGGCCTTTCCCTCCATTAGCCTATAAAAACAGCATCTGTAGTGTGTGTCTTCCCTATGACTGTGCAGTCCAGTGGGTGTGCACATGTGTAAGTGTGCATAGCTTGGCCTAGGAGAGAAGGGATGAAGGAGAGCATGAGAGAGAGAGTGTCAGATAGATAGATAGCCCAGAGAAAGAGTGTGAAGATCCCTGGGGGTATGAAGGATGTCCTGCCTCTCAGCACATCCAGCCCTGGCCCTGGCCTGCCCTGCTTTCCTCATGTCTGTGTAACTGCTAAAGTCAATAAAGAGCCTACACAGATTGGTGAACCTGATGTTTACACAACAATCAGCAATGAGAATGGGATGGTTCAAGGCAGACAGAGAAGATACACCAAATGTCATAGATAGCAGGACCATTCAACACAGATATTATTGTATCTGATAATTGGGACAATTTCTATTCAAATTAACCAATCCAAAGGGAGGCTGGGAAACTGAGTTAAATCTACTCATTTAGCTATACGAACTATTACCACCATGTACATGTACTTTTTTTTTTCTATTTTAGACAGAACAAACTCTTTGATTTTGCATGGAAATTTTTACTCATATTTATGAGTTATAAGTAATAGAGCTCTGATTACAGATATAATCAAATATCTTTGCATTGTGTTCCTCCACCAAAAGAATTGCTAAATTTTATTTAAAAATTATATGCATACCCCAATTCCTTCTTCCCACTAATGGTGGAGTAAAGGTCCATATCCAAAAATGTTGCTGTTGTTGAATTTATCTCTTTTTTTTTTTAAACAAGAGAATTTGAGTTTTTAATATCAACCTTGAGAAGCATTTGGTATTTCAATTCTAATCTTTGGTTTCATTATAAGAAAATTTGGACCAGGGTAGCTATACTCTTGCTTCAGATATTATGAACTTAGGTAGAAACAAGTCTGTACACAGCTTGGCTGAATTCACACAGTCACCCAGCTGTTTTGAACCTGAACAATCCATTCCAAATGGCCACAGAGAAATGAGGAAATAAATGTTTATTTTGGTATGAATGGAATTTTGTAATTGTTTCTAGTAATATATGAATAATACAATATGGTTAAATTTGCAACCAAAAACTTTAAATATATCTGAAAAGACAAAGAGCTACAATTTTACAAATTTGGTCGGAGATAGCACTGAATAACTACAGCAGACCAAAATATTGAGTAAATCTATCATCTCTTTTCTATGGATTGAAAATATGATGGAGAAGCAAGAGTGACAGGAGCTTTCTGAGCTGACATCAAATGACATGGAATTATCTTCTTTTAACAGTGAACATGCTGTTATAATTCTTGAAATAATGCATCAAATTTGAGAATGTTTCTTTTGTGCTGATGAGGTTGCTGGCAGAAATCATGTCTGGTTATTTTATCAAAGCAAGAATAAAGTATTTCTCTCTCATGTGAGTTAGGACATTAAATCCCACCCTTGAGAGTGAAGAACATTTGATTGTTACCTACTAAAGAATCAATTGTGTCAAGGTGGGTCATCTTAGGAACTCATATGGACCAAGATTGGACCCTGGATATATTTGTCATTATTGAGTTCTATTTGAAGCCACATCATTGGCAGACAGAATCCCTCTATAGACTAATAGTCATTCCCAAATTAGTCAACACCTGTGCAGGAGAAATTTGGGATTAGATATTGATGTATCATATTGCTTCAAAGTAAGTTGTTTAACTTCTAAGAAGAAAATAAGAACATAAATTCAAAGCTAGAGAATTACAAAATAATCCATTTAATTTGAGTAAAATCATATTTTTAATGCTTCCTCTATAACAACACATTTATACAGATAAGTTCATGGAAATAAACCATTATTTATACAATAACAATGTTTTGAAGATAGATAAAATCTATTTTTATGTGGAAATTTCTAAGCAGCTAAACATTTAGGGTTGAAATAATGAAATAAATACTCTGAAATAGTTGAAAATCCTAGAAAGATACTGAAATATATTTTGGACATGAACATAATCAAAATATCATCAAATACAAAATAAATGAAATTATAAAGTTGCTGTTATTTTTAGTTTCTATTTTGAGCCTATATTTGAAGTCATATTTACTGAAAGGATACAAACAGAAATTCTCTGAACATTGAATGCTAAATATTATGAAGTAAATAAAAATGCAAGATTTATCACTCTCATAAGGAATTTATATTCTAAATTCCACAGATCAATAAGAATTATTTTTAGATTAAAATGCATACAATATTTCTTTATAATGGCTATATGCCTTTATTGAATAGATGAATATTATGCCACACAGAAAGTTTCAACACATCGTTGGTGTCCACACAACTATGGGAAACAGAGTCTTTCCAGGTTTCTGGAAAGCAAGGTTCTTAAAATAATTTCTTTATTTTGAGGTCCTCACATGGAACTAAACAGAAAGAAAATGAAGCTTCACTAAGTGCTGAAGAGACTCACAAATGAGAAAAACTGTGTTATTTATGTCAATATTTACATTTTTTTTCTGGAAATTACATATTTGAGATTGATCTTAAAAGATGGTTGAATATGGAATCAAATGAGATGGGAAAGAGAAAGAGATTAAGAACAAGAATTTAAATTGCCAGTTTAAAGATCAGCAATTAGAAAGTCTAGCATGATTGAAGTGTTACTATAAATATGAGTGGAAATTAAATTCTAAAGGTATTTATATTTGCATTATAGATATTAAGACAATAATGCATATAATCTAACAAAATAATCAACAGTCATTGTCATTATAAGGTAATTAAAGGGATATATATTTAAGGGATGACAAAATGCCTAATTTTATTATTGGAAAGCATTTAAAAACAATTATGTTAACCAATAAAACACTGTCTAAAATCTCTTCACAATAAAGTTGATATTTGTTTGTAGGATATACTTATAAATAACTGAGGATTATGAAATAATCAGCAAGATTTTCTTTCTCTGAAATCCTATTTTAGTGTTTAGTCCTCTGTAATTTTATCTTTTCCTAACTATATATCTCTATTTTCTTCAATCATTCATTTGTTGTGCAGTCCAGACACAAATAATAATATTTTCTATCTTTTCTCAAAGTACTCATATACAAGCAAAAGAACTGTGGTAAATCAAGAGTACAGCAGAAGGAAGCTCTCTTTCTTATCATTGTACATATTCTTTTAATTTGATTTAATAAATATTTTTACAATAATATATCTCATATTAAATATAATATTAAACTACAAAGTTTGAGATTTTTCATAACATTATTGCTAGGAACATTTCTCCTTTATTTGCTTGGAATTTTAGAATTTGTAACCAAGTATAAAATCAATCTTACACCTGCTAAATTTGTACATGATACTTAAATCTGCATACCACCTGTTATTTCTACATTAAATTTGGTTTTCCAATGTAGAAAACATCATGTTTGGTAGTGTACACAAAACTAATCAGTTCATTCTCTAACTTTTTATGAAAGCATTGAAATGCACTGAACATTAAAAAGTTTAAAAGAATAACAACTAATTAAAAGTAACCTATGACCACTTGGCTGAAAGTCTAGATCTTGCTAAAGAACAAGGTAAAATTGGAAATGAAATCTGAAAAATGATAGAATATCAAAAATAAAGTTTCAAAAATGAAAAATAAAGAAACTAAGGTAAAATAAATTCTTTAAGATATATTTAAATGATATCACTAATCATAAAGAATCACCCCAGTTTAATCAGTGCTATAGTCCTTAGACTCTGTCACATATATTTGCAAATTAGTATGGTCCATATACTACATTATTTTATATAGATTTTCTCTCTCCTATTAATTTTCTCAGAGAGAAAATTCCTCATGGTTAGATGATGTAATTATTGATAAATCCACATTACTCAGAGTAAGACTAGGTATATAACATCTGCATAAATCATATGCTGGTTGTTAACAAACTATCTCAAGCTTCGTGATCAAAATTATGTTCATGTCAACAGTTAACAACTTTAAATTTTGGCAATATTCTTCATTATTTTATAAAAGTAGAATTATAAGGGCTATAACAGCATTAAAATATGCAAAATATTTATGCTAGCTTAAACTATAGAACATGAAAAACAACAAATCTACTAAATGAGCCAGAATATCAAGTCACAGCTTCCTAAGCTATTAAAAACTTCTCTCAGCTGGAAGTGACTAACTCTAGGTGTCACAGCATCCTGCTGACAGCTTAGCTCTAATATGACAGTAGCGATTAAATATTATCCATGATTTTTTTCATTTCACCAAATTGAATCATAATTTTCAAGGAAAATAAAATATTCATTTGTCACAAATGTTCATAGACTGTCCTCCAGTGATACCATGAGATAAAACTCCTTCCAAACAAACTTGCAGACTAAATTTTAAATCTCAATGTAATGTGTTAAAAGTGAAACTTGACTTGTTATTCATCTTCCAAATAATGATAGGGAAAATTATTTATGACTATTTTCTTGCCAGATTTTCTTCTATAAATAAACATATAATAAAGTATAACAGTGTGTTTAAAAAAGGTGTCATTTAAGAACTTAATTATTTTCAAATGTTAGTAAAGCTAATAAAGTATATTCCTGCTTTCCTGTATCATTTCTTAAGATTTTGTTTTTATATGCTTTCTTATAGGAATCATGAAAAACTCCAGTCATAAGTTGATAGAATTAGAAATAAAAGCTGTTATATATAGAAGAAATGAGTCTGGACTGATAAATTATTTGAATTGTCTGTGCAACTTCTTCAGAAACAAATTTAAGGGTGATAAACATCATCATTTTAGGTTTTCCTCAGTTCTACTTATTGGAAGACCCAAATCATGATGAAAGAAGTCACTTTTAATCTAGATGTTACTCAGAATTGATTCATTCATTTTACATTCATACATTCACTCATTACACTATTTTACTGGGCACATATTAAATACAACACATGTTGTTACAAATTTTATTTGGTGATACAAGTAAGCAAATAAGAAAAGTTGATCCATTTACTAACTAATATATCAAAGATGTGTCTAACCACACACTTTTATAATAGGGAATAATGTTTTGAACAAGGGAAAATCCTTCTGTATTTTACAGTTTAGTAGAGAAAAAAAAGAAAAAAAAGTGATATAATGTTATACATTGATAAGTACTATAAAGTTGAAGCAAAGATATGAGTAGAAACAATTAATTCCTTTATTTCTTTAACATCTTTTTTTTATTATTTTTGGATGTTTTGCAATGTATAATTGTATGATTGTTGATCCTCATGGGAATTTCCCCACACCACGCCCCCTCAGGTACCTCCACCTCCTTTCTTATTATTGTTTGTCCATGTTTAACCCTTTCATCTTTTTTCTCTCTGGATGTATGCCCTTATCCTGGGTGAGAATGTGGTTTCTTGGGACATGGCAGAGCGTGCTGTTTAGCTTTCCAGTACTGCTTTTGCCTTCACAGGCCAATCCAAGCACCTTTGGCTTGTATCAATGCTTCTTGCATCTTGGTGGCTGTCATCACCATTGTTTTCTGCCTCATTTGTTGCTCCTTCACATTATGTTTTGGGTCTTTGGTTTTGAGAGCCTGACTCCCAGCCTTTTATTTTGGTAAAGTAGCTCCTCAATGGAGACAGCCATCAGCTGATGGTAGGTCTCCTCTCCTGGTTTCCCCCTTTAGAGCTCTGCTGTGGGGCCAGTGCCATTCTGCAGTCTTCCTCCCTCTGTGCAAAGGGGGTGTGCAATGCCATTACTGACAGTGTCTCTGCACCAGGATTTTGGTCACATTCCCCAATGACATTGGAGGTTAATTCTGTCTTTTATGCTTGCTCTCACAATTCAGTGTCTGGTGGTTTTCACCATGCTCTTTTTGAGCCCTGCCCAGGTAGCATGTGTTTTTAGGCTCTTTCTTCCTGTTTCTCACCTCTGTCAGAGGCTGCCAGCTGAGACTGGACAGGATTCATGACTGTAAAATGAAAAAAACTTCATTTTACTATTTTATCTAAATTCAAAACACTGAAGACAATTCTATCATAACAAATGTCCAGAGAGCAAAGAGCAGCTTCTCTATTCCCCCAATATTTACCTTAAAAAACATTCCTTAAAAGTTATCAACAATATATGGACAAATCCCCTGCCCACCATTATCTCACAAAAACTCATGTTTTTTTTTTTAATTTATTTATATATAAATTTCACAACATTGTAATCTCAAGGATTTGCCCCCTCCACCTTCCCCTCCCTTCCCCCCCTTTCCCTCCTGCTCAAAGTTGTGTGCTTCAGTTTGGTGCTTAGCTTGTTTTGACTTTCCTCAAGGCTTTTGCTTATTTCTTTCACTTTATCCCATATATTAGTGAAACCATTCGCTTTCTGCCTTTTTCTTTATGGCTTGTTTTCTGCTAATATGATTTCTTCTAAATGCATCCATGTTGTTACGAAATTGTCAAATTTGTCATTTTTAATTGATGAGTAATATTCACGTTTTACCCAAATTTTATTACCTTAATTATTAGTCTTCCCTATTTAATTAGTTGTAAAACATTCTCTTAGCCACCTTTTCCCCCTTGCCTAAACCCTGTAAAAGGCCTAGTAATTTCACTTAAAGTTGCTATCAGCCATACTTCTAATAGCCCACAGTCTTCAACTGTGTCAATCTCTCTCCATAGTCCTTTCTCACAAACATGCGTCTAGCTCTTTACACACCTCCGCTGTTCCTGTGGTTGAAAATCATTTGGAAGTCCTAATTCCTGGTGAGGGCTCACTGGAGTGGAGGAAAACCGAGAGGGGTCTGCAGCCTGCTTCTTTGCAGGACTTGGATGTGCAGTGGTACCCGTGATCCAGCAGACCCAGGTGATGTCCACCAACCCAGCTCTTAGTTCTGCTCCACATGACCTCGGAAGGCTGACAAAGCTGTTGCACGTGAGCATGGCAGCTATGTCATCAAGGCGAGAGTGCAGTTCTGGAGACCAGCACATGCTGGCCCATTCAGGCAACACCCAGACCAACCTTAGTCTTGCCCACCCCACTTCCAAAGGCAGATGAAGCCAGTACCTAGTTCTTTAACATTTATTGAACACATACTAACATGATGGATTTTTTATCACCTAGGTTGATCTAAGTACTTCTATTGCTGTGTGCCCAACCAGACAATATTAGGGATGATTGTAAAATATTCTATGCATCACCATTTCTTGGAAAGTTTAGTCAGCCAACTGGTAATGGATTAAGTGGCCCCTTTGGTCATGGAGAAGACAGTGGCTTTTCCTTTCCTGGAAAAAATGCATACTCAAGATATAGAACCACCTTCCTTTTCCACAGTATTCCATCAACACACTTTGGGGATTACAGAATGCCTGACACCTTGATAGAATATTTCATGTGACACTTTCTCAGACCAGGGGACCCACTTTATAAAGCATAGTGGTGAATTGATGAAAAATTTGCAGGTCACTGCAGTTACATTCTATTATGTTGAAAAAATGATAGCTTAATTATGTGACCAATTTAGAGACAAAATTTCAGGTTGTTATTGGTATATATTATTAACATTAAATCAACAGCTGATATTTGGGTCTAGGAACCAAGGAGGAAAATCTGTATTACCTTCTCACCATTATTCCTAGCTATTGACTTTTAAACTTGTGATTCCCATACTTCCTTATGCCAGTTCAGAGGGGTTACTAACCAAGTGGAGAAATATGATTCTTTTGAGGTTCTAGTTCTGATGGAGGTGGAGTGGTCTTTCTTGATGACTGTGAGAAGAAATAATTGCCACTATACAATAAGGTAAAAAATATACTTGTCTGAACCCAGTGGACTTATTGGAATATCTCTTGTTGCTTTTAAGTAATAATAACTAAAAATAGCAACTGTGTAAAACACAGTCCCAAAAACTCATAGTAATTTATGAATCATAATCATTAAAGAGCAAGACCTGGATCATCTTACCCAGAAAGAACCCAGATAACAATTCAAAATGACCTGATATTTTGCTTACTAGATTTAAAGTTTGTCTGCATACTGGTTTTTGTCATCATTTCATTTTTTTAAAGGTATAGCAACTAGCAATAACATTAAGAAACTGAACTTTTCACCCTTATTCTCAGTAAAGATTGAAGGTATTAATTATCTTAATAAAGTATGGATATGTCTGAATAGCAGAAGGGTTTAAGCTATACCATATTAAGCATACACTTCTGCTCAGTCTTTGCTTTCTGAGTACAGTGGAACTTATTAAATGCAATGGTTTCCACCTCTACTTCAATAGACTGAGAGTTTGCTGGATATATAATATCAACATCTTACTTCCAACCTATACTATGAACCCTTTCCATACTGCCTGGGTTTCTGTTTGCCACTGATATATAATGATTTCTCAGCATCCCAGGTGAATTCAAGAAACAACATTCTCTGGGGTGAATGAAGATTGAAGGTGGGAAACATGTAAACAGATTTTTTTTCTACCCACTTTCCCTAAGAAAAATATTCTAGAGAAGCAAACATTCTGCAAATATCTGACAAGACGGAAACATTCTTTGTTTTGAAGTTATAAACTTCTCTTAAGTGCAACTCCTACATCTACTTTGCTTCTTTGGGCTTTATCCCTCTCCCTGTCCTCTCATGCATCCATGGAACTGCCTCACCAATAACTTTGTTACTACATGAATTTACCTTCCAGTCGGACTTTCAAGGAACACAGACTAAGACATAACTAAATAAAATCTACGTTCAAGCTTACCATCACCTATAGGTGTCATAATGATATAGTGAATCGAAGATTAGAAGAAAAATGTGGATCTAGTTAAAACATGAGTGAGTGGGCATACTTGAGCCTGGAAGGCAGAAGATAAAAGGGTCAAGCCACTCTGAAGAAGATGCAGAAAGAGTACATGAGAAGAGCACTGAAGAGAAAGGAGAAAGAACTTGAGAAACTTAAAGGCTGTTTCATTGCTGTTCTTTATTAAAACTTCGACAAAAGTTTTTAAAAAGTAACAAAACCATTACTGAGGTAATATTTAACACTTTAGTCACATAAAGTTATTTTTATGTCACTCTATGAAAGATGAATTTCATATAAAATGTGAAATTTTACTCAATTAAATATACTACTTCTTACTTCCAAAATTTCATGTTCACCTATGAAAAGTTTAAGATACTGTTGTTAATGTGTTGACTCTACTAGTGAAGCTGGGACCCAAAGAAGAACCCTGGATTCAAAGATGAACCCAGTTCCTTTCATTGAGAAAGGAATGTGGGCATTGCAGTCATCTGCATCTGAAAGACAGAGACTAAGACTAGCCTGAGGCCAGTTCCCCCTTTTAGAGTAAAGTGGTTACCTGGGCAGATTTGGGATTATGTAATGTAGGGTCCTGAGGTCAAGGCAGGCCCAGAGGGCAAAGGGAGGCAACACACCAAGGTGGGAAGGTGAATGGGAAGCAGGGAGAAGGATAAAAAGAAGGAAGGTGGAGTGGGGAGAGAGATACAATTTTGGAGAGGAGCGTGGAGAGTGGAGTGAGAGCGAGAGACTGAAGATTGGGATCAGGCGCGGAGGTTTTGGGCCTCAGAAGAAGGACCCAGCTGGGTCCTCTGGAGCTTCCTCACCTCCCCAGCACTTGGTTCCGGAGGAGCAAGACCTGTGTAAAGGTGGAGGAGAGGTGACCCGGGTGAAGTGCGGAGCCACGGTAACACTCGGACAGGCCTGCCTTTGGGAGGCCGCCTGAGCCCCACCTGTGTTGAATGGATTCATCTGGTACCAACTGGAGCGACAGGATTGGGAGTCAAGGTCCTGGCATTTCCAACCAAAAGTGCCCTAAGACTGAGGTAAACCCCACGAAGCTCCTTGAGGAGCCGAAGTGGGGCTCTATTCTGTTTGGAACATTTGTGAGGGTGTGGACTCTTTTGGTTTGGTTTTTTCTGTATCTGTAGATAAATCTCTTGTCTCTCCTGGTTGTTAAGGTTTTGTATCTGAGCAGCTGCTGCGCGCAGGCGGGAGAACCCATAGGAAGGAGGAATTTAAAGGGGGGTGTCCCTATCCCCCTCCCATAACACTAGGAAAAACAGAAAAAAGAAATAAAAAAGGGAAAAAAGAGAAAAATTTCAACAAGCTAAATAATTACAGTTCTTTATTTGAATGCATTGCAATTTATGTATCAATTGATACTAAAATCATAAAGCTCTTGGAAATGTATCCTAAAAAAGGTGAAATATATGGTATTACTGTGAATGTCAGTTAAAAATTCAGTACAAAGTTATTTCTTCTTCTGTTGCTAAAAATACAAATTTTGGCTTAGCATTCATGATAATGGATCTATTTTTACTAAATTGCTAAATTAAGGATTTTTTAATTAAGAAATTTTAGATGGTTATTATAGACAAATAAACTCATCCCAAACAACTGTAGTTACAAAAATGTACAAACATTTTATTTTCTATATACTTTTCTATACATTTTGCTTAGTCAAAATAAAACCAAATAATACCTATGGCAAGGCTTATGTTTCTCCTAATAGAACAAAATTGAAATGTTTTTTTATGCCTCCTCTCTTTGCAAATAATCACGAATTGAATGTTAAAAATATACAAACCTTTGAAGAACCAACTTGATTAAACCACAGTAAAGTATACTGAATCAAGTTTTTAATAGTCTTCTAAATTTTATTACATTCCTCAATACTAATGAACTGTCTTTATACATATTGTGAGCTTAATAAAATGTAGCTTTGTAAATTCATACTGTTATCAACTAAAAAATTTTTTAAAAAAATTCACAGACAGGAAGACATTAAAATTCCTACAAAAAACAAAGAAAATATCAAAATTAAAATACAGATGCAGTACAAGAATTAAGTCTAAAATTTTGTAAATTTTACTTTAGAATAGCTAACTCTGTAGAAAGAGATTTTAAACATATGAGAGAAAGATAAACTATGGAATTGATTAAAACATTAGAGTATTTACTAAATTAATTTCCTCATGCCACTTTTAATTGTAGTATGAAGTTGTTTTAATATTAATATTCATATTTGCATACTTTTTTATATTTTGTATTTTAGGAAATATGTTAATAGGACTAAATTATTCAACAATATATTAAAATTTTATTTTCCAATCACCAAATATTTCAAAACATAATATGCTAGCCATTTTGGCACTTACTCTCTTATTCTCCAAAGTATTTTGTTTGGATGTGGAGTATGGTCACCATATTAGAGTACAGAAAACCATGCAAGAATATATGACAAACGTCATGAAAATAAAACTATCAAAAATCAACAGGAAATAATTTAACAGGTTTGACTGTCAAACATATACTAAACATTGTTATGGGTATTTACATAAACTATAAAATACTGCTAATAGATATACTGTTCTACTTGATTTGCTACAGGAACTTACTGCCATTAAAAGTTTTAATCATGTATAAATTATTCAAATATATATGAAAATAATGCAATATAATTGAACATAAGTGTAAACTAAAATGTTCAGAATTACTCTTAGAAGGACTAAGACTCTACACATACAAGATTAATGAAATGATATTATCACAAATAAGCATATGCAAATATGAATAAGTGGTGATGCACAATAATAGCATAAGCAAAAGCTTATTATAATAAGTTATATTATCTAAATTAGTAAATGGTTCACCTCACTTTGTGAGGTCACAGTGTGAAAAAGACTCATTCATTCCAATGAATCTTTTAATACAATTTTATCATTCAGCTCTATGAATCAGCTTAATTATCTCAGTATATTTTAGCAAGAAATAAAAATTACAAAAAAGATCCAGGTAAGTTTCTTGTAAGAGTCAGAAAAAGCAAAGTGAAAACAAACTCTCTTTGATTAGGATATTCCCCAAACTTTGTGCTTTTTATAGTTTTAAATGAGTCATAATGTAGCAATTTCAGGATAAATAAGACATTTGTTTTTTTGATATATGTCTTCATATTCTATTTCCAAGTTCAGATTCTTCAAATTTCTTGTCCAATAGGAATCATGATTAAAAGAATTACATATAAAATGGTCATATATATGGAGTCCACAAGGTTCTCATTTGCTAGATATCTATTTTTCATTATTGTATTATTCACTACCACTGTGGCATGAATAGGGATAGGTCTCTAATAGGGAAATAGTGTGACTCCAAAATAAATTTATGTGCAATTTCATCAAATCCTCTTGGAGATAGAACCTGGAAGCAAAACATATTACAATGCCAAATGTTTTCCTCAAGAGACCAAATGAATTAAATCTTCAGCAGGGATGCTACATACACACTGAATTGTAACAGACATGTCTATAGCCAGATTAAAGTACTACTTACAGTTATTCAAAACTACATGACAGATCATTTTATTATTTTCTGCTAATTACACAAAACCACAATATTTTGAAAATTTTAATTTTAAGTTTCTTCTAAACACAGTTTAAAAAATAAATATAATTTACGACATGATTACTATATTCTTATCTCTTATGCATATTAAAACACCTATTATTCACCGCAAATAGAGAAAATTGCAGACAAAGGAGGGACCTGTTTAATGAGAAACAAGAGGATCTTAAGGGACCAATAAATAATACTCAAAGAACTCCTACTTTTGCTATTATTTCTATTCAATTTCTGAATTTTTGAACTACATTTCCTAAATTATATGCCAAGTTATTCAAGTGAAACATAATGAACAGCTATTGTTACTGGGATATTTATAAATATTGAGGAAAACAGAATAATATGCATTGAACATCAGGCAAATTACAATGATTAACTTATTTGGCACTATGTGTACCTGTTTTGTTTTGTTTTGATTTGTTTTTTATCTACTTTTGGGGAAAAATACTGAGACACTAAAGCTAACATGACATAAAGTTATGGGAACCACTGCTTTATATAGATTTCATTATGTACAATGAACATGTAGTAAAACTTCAAACTTAACCATAAACATCCCAGAGATAAATTTAAAAAGAGGGAGCATATGATATTATTTTAAATCCCACTATCAGAGATATACACAATCTATTTGAACTATCAGTATGGAGAATGCAAGAGCAAAATAAGAGATTAGTACTTGCAGTAAGAAACAAAAAAGGAAGAGACAGACAACATTGTGGTAGCAGGAGAGGAAGAATTATGTTTTTTTTTTTTTTATATTTCTTAGCTTCTTGAATGTATTATGTAAAATCTAGTGATGCTTAAATTATCTGTTCAGATTATTAAACATTCTGCATCCTAAGTAAGGAAAACACTACAGAAGGAAATGGAGATTAATAACTGTTAATTTGACTATATCCACTTGCTTAATGAGGCAAAGGATAGCCTCTGCATCACCATAATTTAAGGTAAGTTCTAATCCAGGAGTATTTAAATAATACTTAATGTCAATCATGACAGTATACATATGCACAAAATGTTTTAGTCTTTAAAGTGAAAAAAGTAGGAATATTCTGATTTCCAATCTAAAATGGGGAATTAGCTCAAGTCTTGCTGTCCCTTGGTACTTCAATGGATACCATAGATGATCATCAACAAAAAAGCCATATTTTGAAGAGAACTGGGGACTTGACTTGGCAGCTCCACAGGAGTGAGACAGAGTTCATGAGAAAGGTAAGAAAATCTGAGAAACAGTTCTGCCAGGAACAAAATTAGGGCACTAGGAAAGGCCTTGCCCCTCCTCAATCAAGGTCCCTGAAATTTCTAACCAAGTGCAGCAAGGGGGAAGGGGAGGGGGCCCCCACTGGCCACTAGGAAGACAGGTGGCTGAGGTACCTAGAACTGTTTGGTAGTCACAACTAGCCTTAGTCCCTCCCCCATCTGGGCGTGGCAGGCAATTGAATAGCTAAACTTCCTCTGTTACCTACCTGTGGGCCAGGCCCACAGTTTTCGACTTGTGCCTGAGTGTCAAGGGGAAGACACTGCAATAAACCAGTTATGATCAGATCAAAACTATAATTTTCATTCCCAAATGTCTTCACCAGTGAAGTTGATATAAAATTGATAAAAAAAAATCACTACAAAGAAAACACATATTCACAAGAAAAAACAAAATTAAAAAAATTGAGAGGTAACACAAGAAATGTAATTAATGAGTTTATAAGGGTTTTGATCTGAAATATAAAATAGCTAATCCATATAAATTTATAACAATGAAAGGGAAAAATAGTAGGATAATAAAATAGTGGGATAACAAAAGAGTGGGACAACAAAATAGTGGGATGACAAAATATGATGACAGATAAAAAAGCAACTATATGTATATAAGTCAATACCTAAGGTCAGCATAAAACCACCACTTTTAATATAAGAGCTACAAATAAGTTAAAAGTAAAACCAATGTAAATCAAATGAGTGCTGCATAGATCGCAAAAAGTCAATGAAGTTGATCTCAGGACAAAGATTTCTATCAGTGATTAAGAGGGTCATTCCATAATGCTTCAAAATTAATGCTATGGGATTTAAAATGTTAGGAAATATATAGTCACAAAAAATAAAGCTTGAGGTTGCACAAAGCATAAGCAGCATAAGCTTATGCTTTGTGTATAAGAAGGCATATACTTTGTACACTTTGTATAAAGTACAACTAATTCCTATAACTACTTCTGCATATCTATAAATTAACAAAGTTTGAGATTCAGTGAACAATGTAAAAACTGACTGTACATAAGTCTTTATATTGATTTTTATATTTGTAGTGATGTTTAAATAGTTATCATTCTTATTCACAGTAATTGCTTTATTTTACTATGCCATGTTTACTGTACCTCACACAGGTGATTGTTTCTGCAATTTTATTTATACAAATTACCTACAACCCATCTTAAAATGTAAATGAATGCCATTAATTACCAAAAATTTACATAACCATTAACTATGTAAGATTAGAGTAAGAACTGCCCAGCTATGCCTGCTAAATGAAAAATTAGAAACCACAAAAAAAAAAAAAA
>PVHY01019815.1:15502-26819 GCA_004024945.1 Uropsilus gracilis | reverse complement strand
CCTCCCCTTCCTGTCCCCCTCCTCTCCCCTTACAGCTTCCCCTCCCCCTCCCCTGTGCTGTTCAGAGCTTGCTGTCATCTGTTATTGCATTCCATTCCACAGTGAGTTGGGGTTTGGGCAGAGGCCTTTATTTCCTTCTAGTCTCTTGCCAAACCCCCTCTCTAATGTGTCCCCTATAGCAAGTACCTGTCTCATGAGGATGGATAAAGCAGATAATGTTATCATTAAACAGCTGATACTGGATATGAAAACATATTGAATGGACTTAATTAGACAATAGATCAACAAAGATTTTATATATGATTACATCAGAAGAAGCAATATCTATAGGGGAAGATACCAATCTACAGTAACCGTGGAAAGAAGTTTCTAAGGAAGACTTAAGTTCTGATTTTGATTGCTCACCAACAAAAAATAATAACAGAAAAATACAAAGGGAACAGAATCAGCACAGAAGAAATCCCATAGTGATAGATAGACAGGACTACCCTCTGAAATGCAAGACACAGTGGAGGAGAACAGCCAGCATGTTCTCTGGAAATGTATGCAAGAAAGAGGAAACACTAATGGCACTTGGGAGGTGCAGCCGATAAAACATAGGATGAAAGAGAATGACTGCAAAAGTCAAAGGCTAAGGTTGACAGATACCTAAATATTCATGACGAAAATATTCCACACCTCTATGTTTTAACCACTGATGTACAAAGCAGGCCCTGAAGCCCACTCCAGAAACTAAAGTGATGCCTGATAAACCTGTAGGTTGCCTCTCAGTTACAAATGTGTCTGCTCATCAGTTAGATCTTACAGCCAGAGAACAAAGAGAAGAAGACTGTAGCTTTAAAGGAGTATCTGAAGTGTAGAAAGCTATAAAAACCATACGCTGGAAGAGACCACTCTGTCGTCCGCTTTTGCTTTTCTAAAGTATATTCAGTGTGTAAGATGCAACTCGTGAGGTAGAGTCACTTCCTAGCTTACTGGTCCTTCAGATCCCCAGATAGAGCTCATGCTCAAATGGAGGCCTAAGGACCAGTAGTGTGCACAGCTGCCTGTCAAGGCCCCTGGTTCTTAGAGTATGTCAACATGTAGAGGCAGGATGCTTCCTACTCAGATAAACGAGAGAAAGTGCCTCACCTCACCTATCTGAATATCTACATTTCTTTCTCAGTCTGAGGAATACTTCCTTAGTCATTAACTAAATGGCAATGTCACCTTCAGTAGAGAATTTTCTCTTTAGCCAGCATGTCAGGCAAGCATTTTCACCTGCACAGGTCCATCAACACAGTTTATTGGAAATAAAATAATATCTATCAGGTGAAGGGAGTATAGGAGACAGACTTCATCTTGTGCATACTATATCACAATGACCGTGCACAGCCTGAGGAAACTAAGATTGGGAAATACTAGTTGACATGTTAAAAGAATTGAAGTTGGTATCAATCTTGTGAGAAGGAAGGAGGATTTGATACTAGGTATTACTTGAGGAGGCAGAATTTTAAGCTGAAGCAAAGCACCTAAGCAGAAACAATGCAGGAAGGTTTGGAAAGAGAATGGGAGCTGTTATGAAAGAGTTGTGCTCCTGTTTGTGTCAGATTTCGAGTTACAGAACTGACCATGTGCACCATCATTGCTACACTACCAGTCTGTCCTCCCCTGTAGACATCTACAACCAGGTGTCCTTAGAGTGAGTTGTTTCCTTATGGTTTGTTTTGTTTCTCCTAGGAAGAGAGGCAAATGATGAGAGCTGTTTTCAAAAGCACAAGAACTTAAAAGGATTGTAAGTTGCAGCTATTGATTGAAATGGAAAAATACGTGTAAAATATATTTTCTTGCTGTTTCATGCAGGAAAAAAAAAGGTAAAATGTGTGTGAGGGGAAACAAAACCTCTTTCCAAGGAAGACAAAAGTACACTAAAAAAATAAAAAAAAAGAAATCAATGTCCTGAGGAGGAGAAAAGAAAAACAAATGCCTAAGAAAAATCTGAAGACTAATAGTGGGTATGTTAAAAAAACAGCAGTGTTTTTTATAATTATTATGTGTAAGTTGTTACATAGACAGTAGAACTGAAAAGTGGAGTACACTGAGTCAAAGCAACCATCTGTTGTGATTCATAAAGGTGTGTCCTGTTTTCATTCATCTTCCCATCTATTCCCCTGACATGTACTGGATTAGATCACAGGGATACTCAGGAAGGCGTGTATCTGATCTTGGGGAGTCCTTCTGTTAATGAAGCAAGCACAAGCTAAATAAATAACGTTGCCTTTCCAGTGTGAAGGGCTAAGAAAGGAAATTCCTGTGTTCATCAGAATTGAATGTTTAACTGGAAGATCATAACTTAATGAAATTAGGAAAGACTTTCCTGAAGAGTAACATTTTAATTTGCAAGCAATCTTAGTTATTGCAAGGTGGTTGTATGATGAGCCTCTGATAATTACCCCCATGCTATTTTTTACATCTAACTAGCATTTGCTGTTAGCTCAGCCGATGCCTGGAGAGCAGACACCTGTGAACAATAAACTAAGGCCAGCTGCCTGGAAAAGGAACAATGAATGTGATTCCACAGAGAGCTGATAAAACTGAGAGCTGGACTTTGAAACCCAGAGATAACTTAAAAAAGAAAATGGGCAATCAGAAGAGAGAGATAATAATAATAATAATAATAACAACATCAAGCCTTGGACTCTTAATATGTGTCAAGAACTAAGTAATTTGTATTCCTTAAGTAGTTCAATGTCATTTCTGTTGATGAAGAAAGATCTGCCTAGATATTTTTAGATAGTAATTTAAATGAAATATCCTTAAGTTACTATAAAGTAGTAATAATGTACAATGCCTTAAGAAGAATTAATTCCAACTTAAAAAAATATATATATATATATATATTTCAGTGTAACAGTTAAAGTTTGGCTTTTTTTTTTCTTTCTTAATTCCATTATAGGATTGTGCTATTGGAAAGCTTAAGCAAAACTTGACATGAATTCAAAGAGGTATAATGGTAGAAGAAATATTTTTAAATGAGGCATTATGATTAAGAAAATAACACCTGTTTTCATCTCCTTTCCTGAGGCACCTGTGACTTAACTCCATTGTTAGAGATCCTTTCCATCTTCTATTATCTGATACCCAGTATCCTGATGTTTCCACTGAATACTTTACTACCTCATGAAATGGTTGGCAGCACGAAAAAAAATTGGCATTTTCTATTTAATCAGTTGATGAAGTTTTTAAATTGGCACTTCTTCACACTTGATGATGCCCTTTTCTACCTGAGATGGGAATCCTGGCATTATGTAAAGAAACAAAAGTAATCATATCTAAACAGATCATTCAAGCACCTGACTAATCACAACTTAGAATTTCATTTACAAAATAATCTTACACATTGCCATTTATCATGCTCTACGAATATAGAACTCAGGTCACCAGAGGGGGAAGGACTGGATGAAGGGAACACAGTGGAAGATGGGGATAAATTGGGGATGCTTCGATATGTGGTGTGGTGAAGTAACTACACCTGAAGAGGGAGATCCTGTACCTCTAAAACATAGCTAACAATGTAAACGAATGAGGTAACATTAGTTACCTCAGTTAAGGAAGAAAAAATATATATGATTACTCAGTAAACACAAAACTTTGTAAATTCTGTCAATACCTTTCATTTGCAATATGTACTAATTGTACATCATGTTGCCCAATGTGACTTCTCTTTACAATTATACTTTCTAATTTCATGTAGATTGGTAAGCCATCTCACAAAATAACTTTTTTCAAAATGGCCTGGTTTTTTACAGTCTTCTCCATGTCCTGTGTAAGACTCCTGTGTAAGAATTAAAATCACTGAGTATAGTTTCAACAGAATGAGATTATATCATAAATATATCTTTAATAACTTTTAGTCACATTTTGAAACAATAGTGAAATTACTACATTTCCCTTACTTTTTTCTCCTCTTGTTTAAGATAATTCCATAAAAGATATCAACTATTAAATATACCAAGAAAGAATCTATGGCTAAAACAAATCCAATTTCAATTTCTTTAAAATGAAAACAAAATAAACATAAAACCTAAGGAAACTGCAAAATTATAAGCAGTACCTTAGATTTGGTTATTTTTTTTTAATCTTTTTCTGTTTACCAAGTTGCATAAATCACACTATTTTGGTGCCCACTAGCATCTTTGGCTTACTCAAGGTCACTTTACTATTTAATTACCTGGTCCTTAATCTTGTATTTCTGTACATTCTAATATATGCATATATATGTGTATGTGTGTGTATATATATATATATATATATATTTATACTTGTTGTTATATATGGTCTTGTAAAATATATACTATTCCATATATTGTATTAAAATATAGTACAAATTGCAGCATTTTTTTTTAAGTCAAAGCACTACATCCAAAAAAAAAGTATTTTTTGGAAAGATTAAATGTGTTAATATAGAATTTATTTTTCATGAATAAAAGTAATGTGATAGATGAGTTTCATAAAATGATTTCACAAACTTCCCCAAGTAATTTTAAAACATCTGTTCTACTAGTGGTAATGTTTTAATTTCTGGAAAAAAATCAATACCTAGTAAATAGAATAATATGTTTTTATTTTTCTGTTTTATAGCCTGCTGGCTCATGATTTGCTGCTAGGTTAGAGTTGACAACTATGGCAGACTATTAATGAGGTTTATTGACTATCAAGATTAGAAATAAACGAAAATGCTTTATAAAAACATGGCCTTTGCTTTCCATTTTATACTTTCCTTAGAGGTTAAACACATGCACTATTATTAAATTATACCTATACTCCTAAGTGTCCATTAGCTCTACTTTTGAAGGAAAATAAAGCTTTTTTATACATGATTGAGACTGGGGCAGGAACATGCACTTTTGCATTGTTTTTGAAATGTTAACAAAGCCAGGAGGAAATATTAATAGCATTATCTAAGATACTTTTCCTTTAACAATTCCCTGTGACTCTTCATAGAAAAGTCATATTATACATCTTTCAATTTGTTTCCTTTATTTTCCCCATCTCAGGTTGCTCGCAGACCTCCAAATGCTTGTAAATGAGGAAATAGTGTATTACATTTTGCTTTGTTGCCGAATGCAGTTGTCTTCCTTAGTAATGCCACAGCTGACATTAGTCTAGTGACTTACTCCATGCTAATTGTCCAGGAGAATGACCAGAACTCTAATTCATTACCCATACATGTAATTTTAAAAACTTAAAAGTGATGCACTGGGATAATAAACATTATTTCTCAGCTAAGCAGAAAAGTAGTAATATAAAAAAGTAAAGGGCAAAAAAAATATAATTAAAGCCAACATATTTCAGGCCATAAATGGCTTCCTACATATTCTAAATCTTCTAGCTTGACAGTATCAACCAGCTATGGTATAACACTATCAGCATCTACTGGTTTAGCAGAACATGTTTGTGATAGCGCTGTGGATCACCAGCACAGGACTAAGGTGCTGTTCCCCTGGCTCTGCCGAGCCATTTGATGAACTGAGGGGCTCTGACAAGATGGTGTCTGCAGCTAGGCTGTCACTTGGGGCAACATGACTCTCTCCCATGAAGTCTCTTTTTTAAAAATAATGTATTCATATATATATATATATATATATATATATTTCACATCTCTATATTCCCTGGGGTTCATCCACAACCTCCTCTCTCTGACCCCTCCCACCCACCCCACCCCCAGTTGTGTACTTTAATTTGGTTATTAGCTTGTTTTGACTTTTCCTCCTGGTCTTTTGTTTGCTTTTCCTATGCCCCATACATTAGTGAAACCATTTGGTTTCTGTCCCTTTCTATCTGACTCGTTTCTGCTAGAATGATTTCTTCTAGGTACATCCAGGTTTCCATAAATTCATCAAATTTGTCATTTTTAACTGATGAGTAATATTCCGTTGTGTATATGTACCACATCTTTTTCATCCATTCATCTGTCTTGGGGCATTTGGGTTGTTTCCATGTCCTTGCAATTATAAATAGTGCTGCAATAAACACCCAAATACAGGTGTTCCTTTGTATAAGTATTGAGAACTCTTTTGGGTAGATTCCCAGAAGAGAGATTGCTGGGTCAAATGGGAGTTCATTTTCATTAGCCTCTCCCACTCCAGCGGGTAGCCCCAGATTCGTCAGGTGACAGCGGAAAGCCTCAAGGGAGAACATCCAACAAGCAAGGGCACAGGAGAGCAGGAGACAGAAAAGCACTGTGACATTGGGACGTTGCTGGCACACTTTTATTTCCACCACCACATCTTTTCTTCAAAGTAAATCTCAAAACCGGCTCACACTGAAGGAATGGGGAAATAAACTTAACCTCCCTTTCCATCTGTGGATTCGGAATGAAGAGTTGAAGTTATCTTTGCAATCAGTCTTTCACGGTATTATACTTCTTTTCAGCAGATAGAAAAAGTCTTTAGATTTTGATATTATCTTAAGATAAATTGTGATAATTTCATTGAATCATTTTTGTAAACTATCGTTGAAATATCCATCCAAAGTTCTAGTTGTTTTTATACAGTTTGGATTTCAGAGTCCTTTAAAATAAAGAGGCGTCTAATAATTCTATATTTTACTTAAGACTATCAGCAACACATGGCTTGGAAAAAATGTTCAATAAGAAGTTTTCAGACATTTGCTTTATGACTAGCATTATTTGATAATATATTGGGTACAAATGAAGTGGAAGCAAATTGTCCTGCCTACAGGGAATTGTATTTGTTTTGTAAGTGCAAGAATATGTGTAGAGGATAGCATTTGTTAGCTAAGAAATAAATCTATTTGATCTATTTATGTAATTTATATAAATGCATCCTATAATAGTCTCACACTTCATTGTATAGCTTGACAGTAATTGTCATATCCATAAAGGATTAGGATGTGAGGTAAACAAGAAGCACTAAAGAAAGTAGAGTTAAGAGAAATGCTTAAGCAAGCCCTGCCAGGGAAAATTTCAAGGAGGGGGTGGGATTGAATTGGATTTTGAAAAGTCTTGGTCATTGTGCCCAACTATTTCAAGTCCTCCCACCCTTCTATACTTCTCAGGTGAGTCTGAGTTGGTCAAAAGGGAGCAGACTCACTTTTCCTTTGTAGTTGGTGCCCTGTTGGGCTCTGCCAGCAGGGGGCAGTCAAGGAAGCCTTTTAGTTCCTGTAGCAACAGTCTTCCCACAGCCGCAGTAGAATCCAGATTGCAAATGTTTCAGCTCCTGCAGAATCAGATTCACTGCCCTCTTCCTCAAAGGTATCAACGTCACCTGAAGCCCCTCAACCCCCATGGTCTGAGTCTCTTCACTGATCTCACAGATGACTACATCACCACTCAGCTGCTCTTCTCAGAAACCTGGTCTTAGATTCCTGGCCGGACTCTGGCTCTTGATAGCTTCAGTACTTCCGGTTGTGTAGTTAAATTTATTTCTGTTTGACAATTCTCTTTATTAAGTGTTCTGTACTCAGATAACTGATGTGGTGTCCGTCTGTTGTGGATGGGGGTACAACCTTCCTGGTAAAATTGGCTGACAGTCATTTTAGGAAGTACTTAAGAAACTGCTTTCTGGGATGGGGGGTGAAATGGGTGTAGTGAATGATTTAAAAAAGGAGTTTTTTCTTCCTTGAGATTGCAGTCTAAGAATGGCAGGAAACTGATGGGCTGGCCTATACTCTGCGGACCAGCATTATTCACCTTGTTTCCCCTGAGAAAGGCCTCTCACTTGGGAGTTGGAATAGGCCAAGTACATGGGTGGAGGTCTTATAGAAATAAGGGCAAGAGTGGTCCTAGAAAGATGAAAGGAAGAGGCTTTTAAACAAAAGGCAGATGTCAGCAGTGGTGGGAAACCCAGGTGCATATTAAGACAGGTGCATATTAGCAGTCAGGCACAACGGTTGCTTTAACCCATACTGCCACCATGTTCCAGTAAAGACATACTTGAAGCTTCAGTTCATATGTACATCTTTTGAGTCAAGCTCACAAGCAAGTTGCCATTCCTATTTCAAAGGACAGAGTGAATATACTTGGTGATTCTATAGTTTGCTTTATTTGAAATTGATGGTCATATATTCTACCCTTCTTTCTCTTAAAGTAGTTTTTGCAAGAAAAACTGATTCAGTGTATGATATAAAATCTCACTGGAGTGATATGAATAGTGGATGGAGGACCACAGACTACCCGGGCCCTGCTATGGGATGAGGGCACAGATGTGGAACTCTAACCCTGTTTCTACTGAGATGACTGCCCACACTAGCCTTACCAGGACTCACCTTTAAGAAGTGTAGCACAGGTGCAAAGTATCGTAGAGTGAGGTTTGATTTTCAAAAATGACAGGCAGTAGTAAGGACAAATGAGACTCCTCTGTTGACAGTAAGGTGAAACTGCAGGATCACAGGACAATCTGGGTGTAGCATGGTGCCCAACTCATCTCACTCTGATTAAATATGCACTATAGGTGCCAGGTAATAGGTTAAGTATCCTATGTGCAATGTTTACTCTTTATGATAAGCCTTTGAGTGAGGTGACATTGTGTCCAGAAAAGGAAAAAGGCTGAGACTTAATGTCTGTACTCTAAACCCATCAACCTCCACAACTCAGCCTTAACTAGTAAGCTTTAGTGCACAATGAATAACCAAGAGAATGAATAAATGCAAAAAGAGAAGGCCTTCTTTCCCTTCTCTAAGTGTGTTTTATGTCATCTGCCATGGATATTGGGCCCTCCATCAGTCTAGTGACAAATATTGCATACTCGTAAACAAAGACAAATAATGCTTCTAGGGAAAAGGACTTTCAAGATCAATTAAAGTACTGAAATTCAGTGAAAAGAGGCTAGTAGTCATGCCAATACGCCATTTTAACTTCTAATAAATAGCAACAACACAGTCCTTTGCATTTGAGACTCCTCCTTTGAGGCATGTGGAAAAACCTGACTGCACTTAAAATGGGGTGAGGGGGCGATTATTCTCTTGTTACCATGAAGCATATTACAGGATTTTTCTTAATTGGAATTAATGATTTTGTGTATCAAATCAACCTGAAAACCAGAACATATTTATATGTGATACTTAAGCACACACATCTCCATCTGCCTGTGTCTTTGTGTGCACACCTCTTCACCACACACACACCATGCACACACACACACATACTCAGATAGCCTCAGGACTATCTAGTCAGTTCCCCCAGATTAGCAGACATTACTCAGCTGGTTTGCTGTATGAAGGCTGATATTTACGTAAGTACACTGCAGTTTGGGTCCACCCATTGACAAAATACTGAAATACTTCTGAGGCAATTTGCAAATAGAATAGCAACTACTTCTAGTTTTCTAAGGGTCTCCAAGTCCATCTTGCAACTCAATTTCCACAGTTCCTACTCCAAGATGCCTGAATCTAGCACCTCCAGGGGGAACTTTGTCATGTGGCAGGAGACCTGGTGATACCTGTACCTTCATGCAAGTTGATTCATGCTTGCAATGTGATGCCTGACCCAGCCCAGACTGAAAATGCAGAACTCCAATCTGGAATCAAGAGGCTTCCATGTCTGTCCCCCCCCCCCATTTCTGAAAGGTTAGCATTTATTACAGTTCATGTAGACTCTTCATCCCTGTTCTACAGCACCAGGTTCAGATATTAGAGTTGTCCCCTTCCATAGAGAAACATAATCCCTTCTTTCTTAAGTCTGCTTATGTTGTAATACTTTCTCTGCCTAATTGTGTAAAGTTTGTTGACGCCACTGCCATTCCAATGCTCTTCTGTTTCCCATTACTTCTCTTTTTAAATTGCTTGTTTCCCCTTCTGTATTTCTCTAATGCTTTCCGGAAATTGTTATTTTCCTTTCCTTTTTGACACATCTTCCTCTACCAACTGTGTGAAGATGTGCAAATTGTACCTTAAAATCAGAGTTGAATGCTCATGTATCTCAAACATTTTTCCATTTCTGTATGTTATTAAAATATTTATTGAAACTCTAAATATGTTACTAACAGTGAATCACAAAAAAGTGACTTCATAAATAATGATAGTTTTGTGTGCAATGCTCAGAACCTGAGTATTTCTAAGTGCTGACTGTTATTTTGTCTGTAAGGACATTCATGCAACTTTCAAAAAAGATGATGCTGCCTAAATTTCACTGTCTCACTTAATTTCCTGATAACTTATTTGTTCAGTCACCTATGTCTAATTTTTCCTATTCCTTCATTCCTTAATATCCAACAATGCAACAGTCATACTCTAGAGAAATGGAAAATTAGGCATGTCCAACTGAAAGATCTGTCAGAGAGAAACAAGAATAATTTCTGAGAATTAGAGAACTACAGAGATATAGAAAATGTTTAAAGAGAAAAGTAATGTGAAATAAATAGAAAAACATTGGAATAGTGGCATAAGTAAACTCTATACACTTAGGTAGAAAAAATGTTGCAACATAAAAAGACTTAAGTAAAAAGGAATTAAGTCACTATGGAAGCAGGAAAGGTTATCTTTAATGTCTAAGGCTAGTGTTTTGTAGGATAATCAGGTCTGTTCTAATTGCTTGATTATTGTGGGTAGACTAGCTATTCCACATGGATATGAAGACACTTTGTCTTAATATCTATACTTGGAAATTATATTGAATGCCAATTATAAATCATAAAGAATGAAAATTATGTGGTAATTTAGAAGGTGTGGTGGATTATGTAACTTGCAAAGTAGTGTAGTGTGCTAATTTATTAGACTATTATCACACTATATCTCTGTGCTATGCATGGTATCATAAATTCTAAATGGGTTTTAGATAAGGTAGGAAGCAGTCTAAAATGATTAATAATATATACATTTATTGATTCACTAGTATGTCTAAATATTTTATGTAGATTATCTAATTTGATTTTCATGCTGACCTGTGGGTTGAAAATTACTCTTTCTGGTTTGGAGATGGAAAATTGAGACTTGAAGAACATCAGTAATTTTATCAAGTGCATTCTGAAAGCAATGGAGATATTTTTGCTTCTAATCCTGTATTCTTAATCATGACTCTATACATTTAATGCCCACTAAAACCCTGAGGCAGATGGGGTTTTGTATTTTTCTAAAATGCTGAATTTGGATAACGTTATAGGCTCAAGAATTATGTCCCTTAAAAAGATATCTTGATGTTTGAACCACTCCATATCTCTGAATGTAATCTTATTTGAAAATATTCTCATCGAAGATGCGATTATTTGAGATCAGATCATACTGGAGTAATGGCAGCCTTTATTCCAATAGAACTAATGTCCATATATATATATATATATATATATATATATATATATATATATATATATATATATATATA
>PVHY01019815.1:0-15402 GCA_004024945.1 Uropsilus gracilis | reverse complement strand
CTTGCAGGGTCATGATTTTTTGCTCCTGTTCTTCAGAACTGTGAAATAATACATTGCTGTTGTTTTAAATCACTCCATTAGGAGCCCTAGGAAATTAGTACAGGGGTTAAGAGTTTGGCTACAAGTTACGGTTTCATAAGTGATAGGTACCAAATGATTGATACTAGTGAATGAATACATTCCTAAGTTATTCTGAATTGTCCAAACAAATGCATGTAGGCATGTTCTAAGTACCCAAAATATCCTGTCCATATTTATCCAGAGAATTTTTTCTCCAGCACGTCTAATAGCATGTTTGTTCCATGTGTAAGCGATCTGTGTTATGATTTAGTTCCTCTATGAGGTCTCAGACCATCTTTCTACTCAAGGACATGACAGGAGCATCTCTCCTCTGCTTACACCATCATTTGTTGATTCTCTACTAGCTCTTACTTTTCCAAATTTGAGAACAACTAACTGCTTTTTACTTCACTTTTTGTGCCAGCTATGGCCCCATTTCTTTGTTCTCACCTATAGTAAAAGATACTTAGGGAATTACCTGTTCTATTCTCTAGGTTAGATTCTTCTGCCATTTCCTTTATACCCTTCTGCTATCTCATTGCTTTGCTAGAACTTCACCACCAAGACATCTTCAGTACTTAAGCCAGTGATCATTTCTGAATACTCATCTCACTTGATCAATTGTCACAGATGTGCTTGCAAATGTTCTTTTCTACCATACGTTTTCTTTGTAGGATTTTAGAATATCAAGAAGCCTTCATTTTCTTCCTTGATCTTTATTTCTTGGACACCGTTCTTTCCTTCTTTTCTATCTTTTCATATTAAGCACTTTCAGATTAAAATGCTCTTTCCCACCCCATGGTCTACAATTCTCCCCTCCTGACTCCCCACCCCCAATTCTTTGTACATACTGATGACCTCCAAATTGAGCTCTCTATTCTCAGCTTCTTCCTAAACTGTAGGTTCAGCCACCAACTCTTTCTACAGCTGTTTCCTAACAGTCTCTGCTCTCAACACAGGGGGCAGAGCCACTCATGGAAGTCAGTCAAACCATGCCTCAGCTCATCATGGAACTCCATTTGGCTCAGCAAACGTCAAAATCCTCAAAATGATTAAGAAACTCTTCCACCTGAACTCATTGATCACATGCCTGTCACCCCCTTGTGACTCTACTGCTATTGGCTTGTCTGATGTCGTTCCACCCTCCGTTGATTGCTTTCTTCTGGTTCTTTATTCAGCCTGCAATGTTGTTTCTTCAGATATGTTCTTGACTAACTCCCGTGTCCCTCAAATCTTCATCCAGGTATCATTGATGCATTCAAGTCTTAACTGGCCCTCCCATGTCACATTATCAGCTGCTTCATTAACTGTGGTTTTCAACGCTTTATTTCCTACTCCATGCTGCATGTTTGCATAAAAATGTGTCATAAAAATTAATTTATTTGCCATCTTTCTAAATAAAAATGTAAGTGCTTCAAGAGTAATCAGTGCTCCTAGACTAGTTAAATGTATGCGCACACCCTGGTTCTGGAATATGCTAAGTAAACAGAAAATATTTGTTGAAGGAAAAATCTACAACTAGTGATGTCTGCACTACTGGATGTTAGTGCTAATATTGAAGTGATTCTAGCCCCTTTAAATAAAAGAATAAAGTGTACTAATATGACATACTAGCATTTCTGTAAGTTTATACTTGCCAAATTTTATATCACCTATATGAGAATAATTACTGAGAAAAGAATATGGCAGTTGTAGACTGTTTTTTTCATAACTAGTTCTTGGTTTATATTGTATTTTTGACTCTCATGAAATGAATGAAATGTTCTCCCTTAGGTCATTTGTCTGCCATTAAATGAAATATAAAAAGGTAGCTATTCTGTTTCCTGTACCCTATTTCTTACTGCATTTCATTGCACAATCAATACTAATTTACATTAATACACTACTGATTGCCTCTACCAAATGAGCCTCCAAAGTTTCCTCTGAATAAATTGGAAAAAATGGTAATAAATGTTCAGCAAATCTCAAACCATAATTGGATAGCTGTGCCCCCAACTGGTAAAAAATTATATGAGGTGCTGAGTGTAATCTTATTTATTGATTTCCTTCATTCTAGAGTCGGTGAAGGGCAAAAAAAGGAACAGTTAAATCAAAATGTTGAAATGTTGTGGTTTATTAATAGAGAGACTATGTCACATCTCTCTGCACACCTACAAAACTGCTTATTCACCCTAAGTGTATTTTCAGTGTTTTTATTTGGGAAACCAAAATGATAACTAGGCCACTTTCAAATAACCATTTCCTTCTTTTTGAGGTTAAAAAAAAAAGTTTCACTATGAATGTGTTTTATGTATTGTGATTCATGGAAAATATTTCAGATATCACCAGATAATTGGACGTATGTCATGAATCCCTCTAATCTTTATTCTCATAGATTTTAACTTCTCAGTTAGAGAAATTCAGTCAGAGACAGACATGGCAGTAAAAACAAATTCACATTTCAGTTGACAGGTGCAATATTGGACATCCAAAGGCAATCAGGCAGGCATTTTTCCAGAGGTTTGTAATGTATGGTGCATAAAGTTTGCTCTTCATGCACTTTCAAGTTAGAGATAAAAATATATTTACATAGTCTTAGTAATTTGATTCATGGGAATTTGTCTACATTTCATTTATCTCTGGACTTAGAGTTTTAGATTCTAACTCTGGATAAGTATAGAAAATGATCGGCCATTAGTAAAAGTCAAAGTTGAGAAGACTCTGCACAATGAGGTCACATCATGCTCCATCAGAGTTTTCATCCAGTTCAGTTTTCATTTATGGCCTCAGGGTATTGAGTGCAGTTGACCCTGAGGTTTGTTCTATGAGGAGAGTATTTTATCAAAAACTAGTCCTTCATACAAGCTTGCTCTTTGCAGAGTTTGCTTGAACCCAGACACAACAATTATTTTTTACATAAATTAAGAACAAAGCTGGAATAGCCAAAGTGATGATGACAAGTCCTGATGGGACAGTAGCTCCTAGACTCTACTGATCTAACTCGCAGCTGAAGGGGGGGCTACATTCCATTCTATGTGTATGTAGATACAAATACAGGATGGACAGTCTAAGACAATGTGGTCTCAGAGAGAAACTCACCTATCTTTAATGATCAAGGCACTGTGAAGTACTTCATAGGACAAACCTCTGTCACCCCTGCATCTGCATATATCATAGAAGCAACTGCATGCTATGATCTGTAGATCTCATGGAGAACTAAACA
The DNA here is from genome assembly GCA_004024945.1 of Uropsilus gracilis. Taxonomy (NCBI): domain Eukaryota; kingdom Metazoa; phylum Chordata; class Mammalia; order Eulipotyphla; family Talpidae; genus Uropsilus; species Uropsilus gracilis. Next base: position 12,140 of record PVHY01019815.1, on the reverse strand, counting down.
CTTTCCCATGAGTCTGGCACTGTGAAGGTAAAAACTTATTTGAAATGTTCACTCAGACAGAAAATGTGTTCTTGGACTTTTGTATTAGAAAGAAATAGAAAAGGATCATGGTTTGTTTGATGAACAAAGTAGAATATTTGCTGTAATTGGTAAAGTGCCTGAATTATATATAATTTAGAAAATTGTCTTGCTATATTCATGTTAAATATGTGAAGAAAACATAAATAGGGGTTGGAGGTATTAAGGGATGCATGTTTAAATGAGAAAAGGCAGAGAGAGAGAGAGAGAGGACTCCTAAGAGTATTATAAAAAGTAGAGTGGAAGACTGTGTATAGAATTTAAAAGGGAAAATAAACCAAGGTAATCTAAGAAAGTGAAATCTTAGAGACTTACTCAGGTGTTCAACATTCTATTTCCTCTCTTGACCATCCTAGCCAGAGTATGCTCATTTCTTATTTAATTATCACTCTTGACCTCCTTTGTGGCCTTTTTAGCCAAAGTAAACTCTATTTTTCTTTAGACAAAACTGTTGCTCTTTCAAAAGCTATTCGTATCTTATTAGAACTATGCTCAAAACCTTTAATAGCTGAAATCAGTTGAGCTATTATTTGATGGAAAGAACACTGAACTAGGATTATGCAGCTAGACAAAAGACAGTGAAATAGAAACCCTGTTCTATTTCTGCTGGTGGTATTGTAGGAAGCAACAATTAGTAATTGTTTTAAAGTGTCTCATGCTAAAACAGTTATCATGCTCTCTAGTTTACAAATAGTTGAATCACCTGGGATTGTGTTTTGGGGCTGACACATATGTCTGTGATCCAACGGATAGGCAATTTCCGAGTTGGAGGGACTATCAACCTGTAGTCTGGTTGGTCTGACCTGGGCTCAGAATTAGCCCGTGGACATTTCTGACATGTTCCATTAGTCAGAGCAAGGCACAAATTTGGGCAGGTTCAGAATAAGGAAGTAGGCTCCTCCTTGTGAAGACAGGAATTTATCAGTGTCAAGTGCACAGGACAGGGATGCAAGGAGGGTATGTATCCAGGTCCTGGCTGTTTTATCACACAATAAGGCATGTGACAAAGTCTCCACCACAAATTAGGAATAAAACACCCCAAAATTGTACATGTTAGACCTTGACCTTGAAGATTCAGGATTGTCATTTTTGATAATTTGAATTTTCCCCAAACATGTGGCAGTTTGATAGTTTCTAGATATGCTTCTTATTTGATATACCTTTATTGTTCATCTTCTGCACTGAAATATAAGCTCCACGAAGGATGTCCTCTATCTGATTGATCCATAGACTCAAGCGTTTTAAATACCCAGAACATGGTGCTTGCTTACTTCAAAGTACGTGCTCAGATTCACTTACTGACTGAATGAATGAATTTGCAAAATAAAGTTCATAAAATGATCTGAAAAGGTAATTTACATTTTATTTGTCATTTCTATTACCAGGTTTATTCCCTAATAAAGTGGGAATAACATTTTTACCTAAGGTAGAAAATAAAAAGCATGAAGACATGCTTCCCAAAATCCCTGTTCTGTGGGCTAGCCTCACAGATCGCTATCAATTTCCTCCATCTCATTTTCTTCTTTATTCCTCATACAACTCCGAACAATGAAGGAGAAAGACAGAAAGAAATAAGATGACTGCAAGCTACAGTGTCTAGTGGAAGATAAGGATAAACATTTAGTGAAATTGGGAAATTAGTAGAAAAGTCAGGTTGATGCTACATGAGTGGATGGAAATAAATAGACTGGAATATAAGGAATCTGGGAGTCAATAGAATCTCTAAAAGATCTAAGAGACAAATCTAAGACAATACAATCTAAGAGAATTCTAGGTTTAGAACTAAGAGAACATAGACAAACACTTGGTATCTATTTTTATGGAGGGAAAAGACTAAGCACCAGGCATGAAGATGGCCTTTCACAAAAAAAAAGATAAATGAAAAATAGTCCAAGCATAGCTCCAGAGAGTTTATCCATTTAGAATATGGAAGAATATGTTCCTTGCATTGTAACAAATTCCTTTTGTTTCATATCTATTTAGTTTAATAACTGGTTGTGGTTTATTTGTGATATACTGTTTTCAATATTTCAGCTAACTTTGCACAAGAGTAGAACTAAAGATGATACTTTGTATGTCAGGTCCAGAAATTTTGGTCTTTCTTTATGACAAAAATAATATGAATAGATTTTAGACCTTATGATTGGTTCTCCTGAGATAAACAGCATCTGTTTGGAATTAGAGTTAAGGTACCAGTATAACAGGAAGCATACTTAAGGAGTGATTAATAATAAGCTATTGGTTGAAATTACCAGTTGGAAACATTGATGGTGCTCTTAATTATTATTTAATGATTTTTCCTAGACTGGTGAATAATTGACACTGATGAGAAGGTGGCTCAGAATTGATTTATAGTACTGGAAATGAGTTGTTGAAATGTCAATAGTAATAGTACCTTATTAAAATACCATATAAAGAAATAAATGTTTCTAGTAACGTTTTCTCTAAAGAGTAAGATCTCAAGATTGCATGTTATTTATTTATTTATAATGATAGGAATTATTTTCTATTTATAGGAAGACAAGAAGAAAGTTTTTCTCTGAAGATATATTTAGTTAGTGACAGAATAATAAATAGAATTCATACAGCCCCATTTTGGAGGAAAAGTGAATTTATGCTTTACAGCTTGTGTTGTATAAAAATACATCAATACATATATCACGTAGTTTTCAAAGCTATGTATTATTAATGAATTCATCTTTAAATTTAATTGGTGTTATTTTTTAAAGGACTTGCATTTTTAATATTATAATGATATAACTGAGCAAGAAATGTTTTAGAATTAATTTTGTTTTATCAGTATTTTTATTTATTAGAACAAATAGAGGGACAAAATAATTTCCCTAGTATCAGTAGAAAATATTGTGTAGTACATACCCAAAAGTAAAAGCAGGCATTTTCCTTCTTCAGACAAGAAGATAATTTTCCTCTAAAGCTGTCTCTGTCTCCTACCCTGTCTTTTTAATTGATGGGGTGAGGAGAAGAAGGTGCAATCTATGTTTCAGACTTATTCATTGGCCAACTGTCATTTTTGTACTTTCTAGAATTGTGTTTTTCAAATTGTAGGTAATAGTCAATTTTGTTATTCAGTATTCATATCTTTAAGTCTAATAATAGAATGAAATAAATTTAAAAAATACACCAGAGTGCATCTCACTAAGTGCTACTATTGTTTTAATATTTTTGCACATACATTTCTCTGGTAAGTCACACTACAACATGTATTTTTGTTCAAAAAAGTGTTACTACTTTCTTGAGAGCTACCAATATATTTTGAGATGTAGCTTGTGAATTTTTCCTGCAATGCAAATTAGTTTTAAATTAATTGATCAATTATTTATCAAGTATCTGCTATGTCAGTGAAAATTAACTACCAATAGAAAATAACTGGCTTCGTATTATAAATTATGACATTCAGTATAAGATATGGACCAAAATAAGAGAACTTCCTTTAGGAGAATGTGCTGGGGTATTGCTGCTTAATATTAGCTTTTGTTTCTTTTGCTTTTCTAAACTGCATCCTGCCAGCTTTGCCATTTATGTCTGTTAACATAGTAAGAAGCACATTTTGTCTTTGCCTTCAGTGTCCCCCAAACCTTAGTATTTCCTAAGTGTTGAGCCGGGTGTGGTGAAGGTGCCTCTAGTCCAAGCACTGGGAGGCAAGAGGCCTGGGATCGCTTGAGTTCACAGGTTCGAGACTACCCTGGCAATATAGTGAGACCTGGTTTCAAAAAAGCAGCTGGGTGCCTGTAATCCCAGCTACCTGGGAGGCTAGGGGTCGCTTGAGTCCACAAGATTAGGACTACCCCCAGCAACATAGTGAGACCTAGTCTCAAAAAAAATTTTTCCTAAGTGTTGAGACATAACGGTACCCTTGGTATCCTTTATAATGTTAAATCAGTTGGGGGTGAATTCTTTAGGTGTGATCAAACTTAATCAGTCCTATGTAATAAAGCAAGCACAAAGCACAAAAGATTGGATATCTGAAATCTTCCAGGTTCATAAACATGTGGCAATCTGGGGAAAGTGAAAAGCCTATTCAGAGAAACCAGGGGTGCTCCTTGTCTTTTCCAAGAACCTCGCCCTACATAGCTGTTCTAACTGGAGTTTCATCTATGTTCTTTATCGCATCCTTTTATAATAGACCAGTAATCTAGTAAGCAAAATGTTCCTCTGAGTTCTGTGAGCAGTTCTAGAGGATTAATCAAATCCAAGGAAGGAATCACAGGAATTTGATTAATGTAAAACTGTTGGTCAGAAGTATGGTAACATTGTGGGCTCTTGATTGACGTCTAAGTGTGGGGTGTGTTGAGATACAGTCCTCAAGTGCTAAACCCTTGATCTGTGCAATCGGACACTATTTTAGTGCCTGTTCTTTGCTTTTCAAATTGTGATTTCTGCCTTTGGGTATGGCTTGCATTTTTTTTCTTGATAGTTGGGCTTGATGCACTGGGTAAGGAACTGCTGTAAACAGACTTTAAGCAATGTAGCGGTGAACGGTGGAGACTGAACTGTTCTCCTGTTCTGAGGACAGGTCTTAATCTGGCCCTCCAGGCTGTGACCTTTATAATAATGTCTCAGTTTCCTTCCTTACCCTTTAGGAGGTTCTGAATGAAGGGAGTGGGTTAAATTTGAGTGTGTCTTCTTCTCAGTGTTATTTAGGTTCTAATGAATTGTTCCATAAAGAACGGTCCTTGTATTTTTTAAATGATTTTCAGATATTTACTGTGAGAAGGCACAGAGCTCCTGGAGGTGGGGTTCCCTGTATTGTAAAACCCCATGAGGGGAGCACCTGGAGCATGTAAATGAGTGTTGTCCACACTGAATATTCAGAAGTTCACCAGTTACAGTTCAGCTTCTCCTGCTCCAAAGCTGGCTACCGTGGCCACTTCCACTGCCAAGTCTCTACCCCAGAAGCCTCAACTTCCTACACTTCCCTTTCTCTTCTTTCTTTGGGGCAGTACTTTTTCTCAAGTCAACCCCCCTACCCTCATTATAAATGCAAAAAGTGGTGTTCCTTTTTCAGGCTGTTGAGGTTTTTACTTATTGCTTGAATGGAGCAGTAGCTTTCAGACTCCTACTGGGAATGGGATGTTCCTTTTCAATTTGCAAGCATATGTTTTGCAGCAATTATTAAGTGCCAGGAAGTATCTTAACATCTCTGGGTAAAATGATGATGATAAGTTATGTGTTCTTGAGATTTTAGTATAGAACAAGAAGCTAGAATTTTTTTTTCTGTTTTCACTTCTGTTCATAGGGAATTTAAAAAAAAAAAAAAAAGACTCCTGGGAGCCACAGGAAATAATGGCTTATATGGTGACTCACTTTGTTACTTACATGCAGATCAGCATGTGAGGAAATAATTTGAATGATAAGGAGAAAAAGAAAAACTAGAGGGGTGCAAAATTCAAGAATGGAACTGTTTGGGTCTCTCTTTATCCATTGTTTAATTTATTAAAACCCCCAGCAAATTGATATATGAGGAAACTGCTAGATAATGTGTTTGGTTATAATTATACAATGGAAAAGTTACAGTAATAAGACTTCACATCATATATTATAGTTCTTGAAAGTCACTTTCAGTTTTGTAGTCTTGAGGTGAAGGCTGTGTGCATTGGAAGTGTCTTTGAATGCCAGGCTTTCTAGGCTTTGCCCTTATGCAAGAGATTATTAGGTGCCTCTGATGTCAGTCTGGATCTCAATGATGAGCTTGTAGAAAAGCCAATAAATATTTCTTGAGATTGAGAAGCTGCTTAAATTAACTGTTTCTACAGATCACTAAGATCATGAAATCTGCATAATAGCATCGATAGATTTCAAATGTAACACAAGGCAGGTACCCCTGCTACTAAACAGGTCAACTTTAGTTGCAGACCTTAGAAGCTAAGTCTAGGATGAGGACCAAATTTTTAAATAAAAGCTAAGAGTAGATAAAATAAAATTAAGATGAGGGTAAATACAAGCGAATGCAAAATAGACATTAAGATCATTAGTTATTTTTTTTAATTTGGTGACCCACATCTTGAAAGTTCACTTCTCAATACCTAAGGAATCAATGTAGGACTAGACATACACTAGGAAAATGAAACATATAACTCCATGTAGTAAATAGGAGCTGTAATCAAGACCTAAACACCACAGTTTCCTGGAAGGTGTTCACATGCCAGGATTGAATCCTTGAAATTCCCTCTTTTAAGTTTGCAAGAATTAGATATTATCAAATAATTATTTGAAAATTAAAAGAGAATAATAAAAAAAGCAAGATTTTAGGTGGAGGCATTTTCCCTTTTTGCTTTCTTTCCCCAAATTTTACTCTACAGTTTCTCTTCTTCATCTTGATTGCAAACTTTTGTTGTGTCCCGAGTTATCTTGAAAATGCACATTTGGAAGCTAAGATGACTGCAAGAGCCAGGGAATAAAACTACCTTACTAGTTCCTTTCAGAAATTGTCTTGTCAAATGAACTCATTTTACCTCATCACAGTCTTAGAAAAAGAGTTCTGAAACTGGGTGCCCCTCCCCCACCCTTGGGTTGTGGCAGTTAAAGGTTTGGAGGAAGCAGCTGGGAGAGGATTTTGCACTAGAAGAAGAAGTACGTGAAGCTGAGAGCAGAGGCGTTTTGGCACCTGGAAAAGGATGCGGGAGTGGAGGCTTCCGGAGAGGAGAGAAGAGAATGGCAGGCGGGTAAAAAGTGGCCCAAATGACCAGACTGGGCAGATGCCCCCTGGAAGAATGAGCTGGTGGTGGCGAGGAGTCATGGTGGCCAGGGGAAGAGTGACCAGTGTGGAGAGTGTGACGCCGCAGCAAGGTGGCCTGGAAAGCTGGTACCTGGCGATGGCCAGGATTTGGAAAGTTGACTAGTGCATCAGCAATTGTGGAAGAAGTTTGAAGCCCCGTGAAGAAGCGGAGGAGCTCAAGATACTGGAGAGAGAAGAAAAGAGAAGATGCCAGAGAAAGACTGGACTTTGCAGAGTGCCAATCTCTGTGGTTTGCAGGAGCAAAGGGGCACCATTTTGGACTGTGTCTTTGGGATCTTTGGGGCTGAGAACGGTGACTGGGGTAAGATGACTGGCCACTTGTGGCGTTAAGGACTTTTGATATTCCCTTTTGAATTCCCTTGTTAATAAAATCCTTTTTAAACTGTATTTTGAGTGGCAACTCCAAGGAGTGAGTGATACAGACCTGGGGCTTCTAAGTTGGAGGCTTTCCCCTCCCTTTCTACCCGAATTCAGTTCCACTAAATAAAGTTGTTTTCTTACTGCTGCTACTCCAAAGCAAATTTCACAATGATGTTTAATATGCTGTGCATTCTCTAGATCAGGAATTCAGGTAGGGCTCAGTCAGAATGACCTTTCTCTGCTATACGATATGTGGGTGTAGTTTGGAAAGATGGCGCCTCATTGACTAGATGGTTGGAGGCTGAATCCGCTCATCACTGATACACCTGTGGGTAGTTGCTAGTTGCTAAGAGGCGTGCTTAAATGGGGCTTATCTGCGGGACCTTGTTTCACCATATGGCAAGCTTGGGAAGCCAGACATCTTCCCAAGTATCTTAGGATTCTGAAGGCAAGTTGTCTGGTATACAGAAAGGGGGCTTTTATTTATTTTATTTTATTTTATTTTATTAACCCCCAAAAGCATTTAGATTAAATATTAGCTTCATTATCAATTTGTACATGCTTGCTTGTTTATTTTGATAAAAGTCTAGTACTATTTCTCTAAATGTATTTTGTGGCACTATATCATACTTTGTCATCCATGTATACTCTTTTAAGTACTTGCTACTCATGCAGGAATATGCTTTGCAGAGAAGAATTAAAATTATTGGCCATTTTCTAACACCCACTGATTCTGTGGTTGGAACATTTGGTTGTACTGTACTTTCATTAAATAATATAGTAATTACCAGTTTTGCAAGATGCTACTCTATTCATTTACATATAATTTACCAAGTTGCATATTAGATACAAAATAATTAGATACTGAAGGAAAGGAGTAAAAATGTGGGTAAGCAATCTGCTATTGCTTACAACATGTGCAACTAGTGAAGCAGATGGAATTGTGTTCTTGGGATGTTTAAGGACTTCGAGTGCTTCATATCTGCAGCATCTGGAGACCAATTACTGAACAGTCTCCACAGGGGTCTTGCCTCAGGGTTTTTAAATGGATGAATAATATATAAACTCAGTGACTTCCCACTGAGAAAGACTGAAGCAGCATCAGAAAGAAATAGTCTATTTGAGTTGAACTAAAATGAAATAATTTGAAATTTGAACTAAAGTCTTTTGTGTTTACATATGTAGTTGGTTGTCAGGTTACAAGGCAGGGGCATAATGAATAGGAAAGTGGAAAACATTGCTAAGAGCGTAAGTCTGGGAGAAAAAGTGTGAAAGAACTGACCTCCCAATTCATACCATCTAAGAACTTCAGTAGATCATTCATTTATTCATTCATGAATATAAATACAGTATATATTTCTCCCATTGGCCAAGCAGTAAGATGGAACTGGGAATCCAGAAGTGAGCAAGACAGGGATTGTCCTATGTACCCTGTAACTTGAAATCTTGTGTTGTCCAAAAAGCTTGCATGCTAATTAGACTGCTGCTCGTTGCTGCTATTTCATTTTGCATGTGAGGAAGCAGGGGGCAAAGAGTAATGTTAGCATGGAAATGTCCAACTCAAACCTCCTAATTCTTAGGGAAATTTAGAAAAATTGAAAAAACAATTTGCATTTATCATCATTTAATTATGATTAAACAGTTCAAAGTCTGGTTGCCATCAATGTAAGCCATGCAAATAAAATCTATGAATTACCCACGATCTACCTATCCCATTTATTCCTTGTTTTTGTTGTGGGGTTTTTTGTTGTTGTTGTTCTATTAAGTGATTCACCACATGTTTACTTTTTAATGACTTAATTAATTAGTAAAACAAAGGTGGAGACAAATGTTGATATAGTAAAATGAAAATAATTACTGGTGACCAGTTATAGTTCCTAAAAATAAACGTTTGATGTAAGGCACTAAAACCTAGAATTAATAAGAGCTGCGTAGCATTGGCTATCCAAATTATCTATTTACTCATTATACAAACTGTTGAAGTTAAGCCAGGCACGATGGTGTGTGCCTGTTAGCAGCAGCCTAGGAAACTGCAGCAGGAACCAGGGATCACGATTCGAGTCCCATCCAGGGCAACATAGGGAGACCTAGTTACAAAAAATAAGCTGGGTGTGGTGGCACGAGCCTGTACTCCTGGCTACCTGGGAAGCTGAGGCTGGGGATTGCTTGAGTCTGTGGTTCCGGACAACACAACATGAGCCCGCAGTTCCATGGGCAAAAATAACGAGACCTAGTCGAAAAAAAAAAATCGTTGAAGTTATACATTTCATTTTAGAAAATATTATTTCAGAGCAAGTTTGAAATTTTGAAATCATTGTTTTGTTTTCAATCTGAGAAAAGGAATGAAATGTTTCTAAATGAGATGTAACTTTGATCTCATGTTCAACCATTGAGTTAAGTCTACAAAAGTTCAACTTGGTACAGAGAACCACATTCCTTAATAGTGTATCGGCAATAAGAGCAGATACAATAATCTCAAGCAACAAACAGGAGAGCTCAGGGAGCTTGTAATACTAATTATTATTACAGAAAAAAATTCCAGTGTGAGTATGTAGGCAGATTCCACATTTAACCATCACTCACTTTCAACAGCTATTGGTTCATAGTTCTATCTATTTCCATCCATTCATCTCCTCATATTATTTTTAAATATATCCCAAGTAGTATATAATCTCCTTTGTATATATTTCAATGTATTTCATTGAAGAAAAATGCTTTAAAATCTGTCACATTCAAAGTATGTTAACACTGATTTCCATGAGAGTTTTAAAATGAAATGAGTATCTTGCAGAAAGAACTAAGAACACCACAGTGAGCATTTCCAGTGCAAAAAGTAAATTTATAGAACTTACATTTAGAGTGCATTAAGTTCATTAAAATTGGAATCCCAACTGCCTACCTTCTTCAGATAGACCAAAATTTTTCAACTTGCAAATATACGTACACATACATGTATCTCAAGGTATTTGTGTATACATATTTGTATATACACATACACTCACAGAAGTCTGGCATGAAGTATTTTCCTCCTTGGAATGATTTGTGGAGCACTGACATAATTTTTTACTGTTATCTCTAGAGTGAATCTATACACTTGTGTATAGATATGTTAAACTTACCTGATGGGTATATCCTTTCTTGTATTGATAGTGTGAGTGTTGAAAGTTTCTGAGATCAAAAGTGGCAACTTTGTAGCTAGCACCTTTTCTGCTCTCATAAATATGAAATCTTATTAAAGTTGATCTTGTGGAGACCTGGGTTTCTGAGCAACCAAGAGAAATAGCAGCAGATCTGCAAACTAGGATATAACAAACATACTATAGGCACTAAATTTAGTTTTCTTTTGATATTCTACACTTTAAAGCCCTCTTCAAAAATATGCCATTTCTGTTTCAACTTCTTTAAAATTTTTAAGGAGAAGGTTCCATGACAACACTTAATACCAGTGTCAAAAGTGGTCACAGAGAATTCATAGCGCTATCACTGCTATTCATCAAAACGAACATCAAAATTAAAAGATGAAATCTACACACTAGAGTATATGTGTAGCAACATTTTCCAAATTTGATCAAGCAGAACAAATCAATGAAATTTCCTTTGTTGATTTATTCCACAAGCCTTGATTGCTTATAATGTGTCAGGTATTGTAGTAGGTTCCAGGTATATAACAATGGGGTAATATATGACGTTAACATTCTAGATTTTTTTATACAGTTTATTCATGAATGGTAGTTAGCACATATTCCCCCTAACGCAAAATCCTTAATCAAATAAATTTTAAACAAAGCCCCAAAATATATATTATCGTGGTACTTTTATAAATAATATAAGGTAAATGTTTCCATTATCAACTTATAAAGACAATCAGTAACACCATGTTTTATAAAGGAATAAACTGAAAGAGATTATAGGTGATAATTCAGGCTATCAACCTTAAAAATAATTTACCTCTGTATATTATTTTGGTCACACTCTTTTAGCAATCTGGATCTTGATATATACAGTCATCTTAAATATCACTTTTTTATTTTAAAAAGTGTCAGCAACTTGAATGAACTTTTAAATTAAATTCTCCCTACAAATAAAAAGTTATTAAGAAATAGGTTTCACTAAAACAATAAATTTTAATTTATGCTTATTGTATAATGCAATAGTTCAGAACTTAACCTTTAGGGTGAAAAGTTTTGTTTTTATTCCTGATCTTTATTTTATTATCTCTGCAGCCTTGGAAAAAAATACTCAGTTGGTCTGGGATTAGTTTCTAAAATGGAGGTACTAATACTGCATTATTAAAATTATTAAAATGAACAACATATAGGATACACACTACTCAGACCATACTACTTAGTGTTTCATATAAACTTTTTGGACTCTAACCCTATTTAATAAAAGTTATGGTGAAGCAGAAGCATCTCTAGTCCAGTGACTAGAAAACTAGTTTAGCTCAGTTTATCAAATTTTGTCTGGTAATTATGCTTTAACCTACACAACACCTACAAAACTGGTAGTGTTTGGCAGTGATGGAGATTGTTTCATCCTGGAGGGACTAACTCAAAGAAATGGAGGTGAGAGGCATTTCAGACAAGTGATGACTGGTGTGAGGCCATTCCTTGAAGTCAAGAATTGCCGAGAATACAGTTTAATTTTCAGTGTGACATAATGAAGAATTATGGGAATTGAATAATATATATTATATTACTATAAATACTATGCACACACACACACACACAAAACCATGATGCATTGAAGATAAGCAACTTTATAAACCAGATGAAGGATTTTAATTTTCTGTTCCATGGAACATTGGAAGTCATTAATGTTTCATAGGCAGTTGATGATTTCACAATAGCATGATAATTTGCTTTGAAATGCAAAAAAAAAAAGTGGTCAGATAAAAATCTGCAGTATTGAGGAAAGAAATGAAATTATTCTGAACTAGGTATTA